>LN483362.1:960571-1044786 GCA_900002565.1 Culicoides sonorensis
TGAGCACTGAGCAGCATAAAATGAGCACTGAGCAGCATAAAATGAGCACTGAGCAGCATAAAATGAGCACTGAGCAGCATAAAATGAGCACTGAGCAGCATAAAATGAGCACTGAGCAGCATAAAATGAGCACTGTGTAGCATAAAATGAGCACTTTGCAGCATAAAATGAGCACTGTGCAGCATAAATCGTTGCAAGCTAATTATGTTGCATTTAATTATGTTGCAAGTTAATTATGTTGCATATAATAAATCGAATGATTTGCATAATAAAATTGAAATTAAAATTGATCTGTTAAATGTTTGAATGTTAAATATTTTTAAATTAAACCAAGTTTTAAAACGAAAAATAATAATTAAGAAAATAACGGTCGTTTTTTGATTATGTTATTTATTGAATTTCAAATTACAGTTAGCGCATGCGCAATTACATTTCGAAACGGCATCTACCATTTGAATTCAAATTTCCTAGTTTTAAGGTGAGCTAATGGTGAGTTAGAAATTTTATATTCAAAAACCGCTTCTTATAAAAATCGTTAAAATCTGAAGTAATTTAGTGTTTCCTTTAAATGCTGTTTACTTAAACTTTTCCTTCTCAGTAGGCTCTGATCCAATTATTATTTATTAATTATTATTTAACCTGTATTATTTTACAAAACGTGATCAAATTTAGTTGTTATAGATCTATAATAGTACAATTTACCATTCATCATCAAAACATTTTTATTCACTCGAAGCAGAAGGTTAATCACATACAGGAATGTGCGATGATAATTGATATTATTGTCATAAAGTGTTGTAGCGTGTCAATATGTGAATTTTTTTGTGAACAAAAATCACCAATTTATTATATATGAAATGAATTAATACCAAATCAAAACAAAACAAATCTTCATTCAGTAACCAGTATTCAATCAAGTAACAATGAATTTTTTTTCTATTTGTATAAAAACAATAATATTTTTAATTTTAGTCAGTGATGTGATTGGTTCGTATTTGAAACTTTATTTAAAATGCTTTAATAAACATAAAGTGAATTTTTTTTAAGGTGATGCTGAGCAATGCCCTGGATTGAATGAAGCATGGACGGATTGTGGAAATTTTTGTTCTGAAAAATGTCCTGATGGAAAAGTTACTGCCTGTATTCTAATGTGTCAAAGTGGTTGTTTCTGTAAACCAAATCATAAAAGAAATCCAAACGGAATTTGTGTACCTGAGAATGAGTGTCCAAAAATTGATGGAGTATGTGAAGATCCAAATAGTGAATGGAAAGAGGGAAATGAGTGTTCAGATGCATGTGACCGTGCAGTTAAATTATGTGAATCGGGATTAAAGATGGGATGTTATTGTAAGGAAGGTTATCTAAGAGACGAAAATACAGGAAATTGTGTGCCAGAAAAGCAGTGTCTTAAATTTGAACGGTGTCCTCCACTCGAATCATCCATTCTTATACCAGGTAAGGTGTTAATCCGAATATTGACTTAGCTTATAAGCTAAAATTTTCTCATTATTCTACAGTTGATCCCAAACCTAAATGTAAATCAACATTTGAAATTTTCAAAGAGGACGGAAATCCATGCACAGACACCTGTCACAAACATCTTGTTCGATGCATGGAACAACACATCCCTGGCTGTTACTGCATTGACGGTTATGCTCGTGATCTCGAGACAAACCAATGTCGTCCGTATCCTTGTGAGGAATGTGGCGCAAATGCTGAATGGGTTAATTGTGCTGGTTCATGTGATAATCATTGTGATTTTGTATTGAAACGAGATCATTGCAAAATTAATCATATTCGATGCCCAGATGGGTGTCGATGCAAAGAAGGGTACGCAAGAGCGACAAGTGAACCCAATTCAACTTGTATTCCTGTAAATGAATGTGTATAAAGTTGTTTCTTTGATCAAATAATAAAAAAATAAAATGTGACATTTAACTAAACACACAAAAAAATATTTAAATAACTTTAATACGATTGTTGTCCATTTTAGTTGCATTTACAATTTAGACGAGGCAACATTGCATTCAAAATGGGATTGAAACTCTCTTTTATATTTAAATTCATATTCATTTTCACTTTAATCGAAAAAACTCTTTCAACTGAAACTGAACCACAAGAAGTTTCAAAGCCAACAGCACCCCTCCCAGAAGGTTTTGAGCGTCTCGATTATCCATATCCAAATTACATTGTTGGACTGTATCCAGTCCCGCCATTCGATGCAGCATGTTCATGTGACGATCAGTACGAAATCCAAATGTGTGGACCAAGTTATGGAGATGGATGTGAAATTGTCTTCTATGGTCGTCCGAATTGCACTACCGAAACAACGTGTCTCAATGGATGTTATTGCGATAATCGACGTGGGTGGTATCGACATCCAATGACACTGAAATGTGTTAAAAAGCATGAGTGTCCAGTGCCGGAGAAGCATTATATTTATTGGAATTGTGGCGGCAAAAATGAGGAATATCGATTGGGAGACAGCTTGTGTGAGGACTCGTGTGATTTTCATTTGGGAAAGGTCAAGTGTGTGGCAAATGAATGTGTTGCAGGTTGTTATTGCAAAAAGGGATTTGCTAGAAATAAGAATTTTAATAATGAATGTGTACCGATTTATGATTGTGATTATAATGAGCTATATTAAATAAATAATAAAAATTCGTTAAAAAAATTAAAAAAATCGAATTTAATTCTATTATAATTTTCCTATTCGTAGAATAACCAAGATTTTGACCCATTGCACATTTTCTTTAAATTTTTGATTTTTTCAAAAATCTTTTTATTTTTAAATTGTCCTTGAAGATACCTTCATTTCAAAAGGGACCTAAAAGGAATTTGAGGATTTTCAATTTCGCTTTTCATATAAAGCTGAGTAAGAATGCTAATTTCTTCTTATAAATGTGTACTGGGGTTCAGAGATCAGAATTCAATAGCATTAAATTTGCACTGGGCATACTTTAAAAAAAATGTAGTTCAATTTTACGAAGATCCTTACATTCACTCAAAGCATAACCGATTGGGCCCTTTGCCTTTCAGAAGCCTAATCCTAGTTTTCATTTTTAAAATTTATTTTATAATCCAAATATCTTTAATTGTAGTATTTTGACTAAAATTAAAAAAAATTAAAAAAATCTTACCGTTTTACAGAAAATATCACATATTACTGTCTCATTGTTTGTAAAAAAAACCTTTTACAAGCACGTTTTTATATCATAACAATAAAGTTTACGTTCCATCAAAACTCACCTATTCGAATTTCAGTTATCATATATCTTGTGCCTCGACAACTAGTCGAAAAATTTACATTTAAAATGAAGAATTTTCATTCAATTTCATTAATATTAATCTTACTCAATGGATTTTTTCATACTAATAACGTTTTATGTAGTGATCAAAATACTTACATCAGAATTTCACGAGATACTACAAATAATAACGATGTTCAGCATGTTCAGCTTTACGAGACAGATGGATTCTTTACTCCTGAAACTTTGCCTGAGTGCGGCTTAAATGAATATTTTGATTTTTGTGGATCGACTTGTTTTGAGACTTGCAAAACATTTCGCTACAATTCCACGGACGAATGTAAATTGGAGTGCGAAGAAGGGTGTTTCTGTAAACCGGGATTTAGTCGTCATCCTGCAACAGGTTCTTGTGTTTTGAGTTCATGTTGTCCTGAAAAGGATCCAAAAGTGTATTTGCCGTGCATTAATACAGGTGGATGAAATGAATTCAATTTTTTTCATAAAATTAACGATATTTTTTACTTTGGCAGTCAAATATTGTGGTGGCAAATACGAAGTGTATCGCGAGGAGTTTAATGAGTGCTTGGAAAAATGTAACATTAGTCCACTCGTATGCAGTAATGACGTGCTTTATAAAGGATGCTTCTGTCAAAATGGATTTAAGAGAAATTACGATGGAGTTTGTGTACCAGAAAGCGAATGTTATGACAAAGATTACTCAAATCGATACATTTTTCAAGACAAATATTTAGAACAAATAAAAGTTAACTGAAAAACCTGAATTTTATTGGATTTTTATTTTTTAAAATATCCCAAATCCCTTGCCTTTGCAACAAATTCAATCAATGAATCAAGAACCTCTTCAGCATTCGGTATAATTTGATCTGCAGGCAATAAAAATCCAAGTTTTCCTTTATCCCGGAATTCATAAGTAAATGAAAATGGGACATCATAAACTCCCTTAGCCCAATCAATTGAAATTCCTGAGGCTGCGTACAATACATTTAAAGCATCTCCCGTCGTGTATTTTGTGCCATAACGTTCCTCAAGTTTAGCAATTGCAGCTTGTCCCACATATTGATGCTCATATTCATTACTGACTCGATCAGCTGCTGGTGATCCGTATGGATATCTGTCAAAATTTTTAAAACCTTAATTTTCTTTGATTTTAAATTTTGTTCAATTGAGTACTCACAATAAATATTGCCCATAATTATGAAATGAAAAGTATGCCGTAATGTTTTGATGAATTTTATCATAAAATGACGCCAATGCTTTGGTTTCTGGTTCAGAAAAGGCATTTGGTCCGGCATATGTATTGCTGCATGGATTGTTACTTGATCCCCCGGTAAACCATAAATAATCAAAATTACGATTTGCATCGGTACCAAAACATAAACTCGATACTGGAATACGAGTTTTACGCCATTGCCTATCTGTCGTGTGTGAATATTCAAAGCCATCGACATTTAAGACGGGAATTATGTACCAATCAATATTTTCGGCTAAATCACGAACAGCTGGATCTTGGGAATTGAGGAATTCATTGATGATCCATGTAACGGTAGCACTTGTGATCCATTCTCTGAATAAATGATCGAATCCCATTAAAAAAAATGTATAGTACTATGAAAGGAGAAAAAAAATTACCTGGCATGAATGTTACTTTCAATGAAAATTCCTGGATTTCCTTCTTTATACGATATTTTTACACCTAATATTGGTCGTCCCTCATAACTCTTACCAATTTCAAATGGAGTAACGTATTTCGAGTTTTCTTGCGCAACTTTACCCAACCACTCATAAATTGCCTCCAATGGATAATAAGCCTCCCAGTCTAATCCATCATCAGGATTTCCAATTTTTTCATTGTCAATTATCGCTTGTAAATTTTCAATCGTTGTCTCATATTTAAAATTGAACCGATTGAGGAATGATTCAATTTCTTCAAATTTGTGAGGAGGAATTACGACATCAGTACTTGTGCTAACGCCTTTTGGTGACTCCCAAAAATTATAAGCTGTATCAAAATCTTCAATGTCTCTCAGCAAATTTAATTGTTCAATTGTACTGATATCGATACGTATCACCTTATAATTATCATATCTTGCCTTTTGTATTCTAGCAAAACAAATTGATAAGGTAAGTAATAATAAAATTGGAACTGATTTAAACATTTTGATCAAATCTTAATATGCTTAAAATTGACTGGAGCGTGCTTTTTGCAGCGATCTGTTTAAATAGCAAAATGTTATCGGAGAATTTATCTCACAGATTATGCAATTAAATTGATATAATTGTTTAATTTTCAATCAAGAATGATTTGTAAAAACAATTGTTTAATTATTTGGGCTGATATTTGCTTAATATTATGAAAAAAAATGCGTTGAAATTATTTATCTATTGTTGCTTGAAATTCAAGCTTATGCAAATTTCACACTCATGTTCTCGTTTATTTTTTTTCTTATGATTCTCCATTTATTGTATGAAAGGTGGTTCTTGCGAGTGAGCAAATTCGAACGATCGTCGATAAGCCGACTACCATTCGACAGTTAACTAAACAAATAATTAAATGAAAAATTGCTTGCACAGTCATTTTATTTAATTATATTTACATGAAATTGTATTGCCTACTTATGAGCGTATTATGGATAAATAAAATGAAAATTGTACTGGAAAAGAGTGTTTTAATAAAAAAATATAAAAAATTTTAAATCATCATACTTTCCTAAAATTAACGTCGAAAACTGTTGAATGAATTTCGAAAACTGCGCATATTTCAAAAATGAATTTCCAAAACTGCGCACTTTTCAAACATGAATTTCGAAAACTGCGCACTTTTCGAACTTTGGAAATTTTAAAAAATCAACATCTTCATGTTTATGTTCTCCTGGTACTTTTGAATTAAAAAAAGTAAGATAAGAACTATGATAAAAAATCTGAAGTTTAGTAACAGGAAAACATAAACATAAGGAGGTTGACGTTTAAAAACCTTCCAAAGTTCGAAAAGTGCGCAGTTTTCGAAGTAAATATTTGAAAAGTGCGCAGTTTTAACTGAGTAAATTCAAAAGCTCTTCGATAAGCAGACCACCGTTGACAGTTAACCAAACAATAAAAACGATTTACAAGTTCAATTTTTCTAAAAATTTCAAATAATTAATTAAAAAAAAAAATTTTTATAAAAAATTGATAAATAGTGTGTTTAGAAAGTTATTAACTTCTAAAATAAACTTTTATTAAAGACGGTTGGCTAACTAAAAAGTAAAAAAACAAGAAGTTTAAAGCAAAATAAAATGTTTGAGATAACAGCTTATTTAACGTTTCAAGATTTCAGTTTCTCAATGTCCAAAAAAACGCAATAAAAACTGAACTGTGCTGATGTGTGCGATACTCTACTCACCTTAATCAAATACAATTTGGACCATAATTAAAAACGTCTTTTTAAAATAAAACAGCCAATTTTTAAATATTTTCTCAATTATTTTTCCAACATGAAATTTTTTATTGTTTATTTTTTTTTCTCGGAAATTTTTATAAAATAAAAAAAAATTACTTTTTACAATTAATTAATTTATAATCATCGTTCTTTGTGTTACAATGTTTTTTTTTTAATATTTTCATAATAATGTCTTATTAGCATCTATTTACAGTTCTTTGTTTTTTTTCATTATTTATTTAATAATAATAATAATTAACATTATTATTTTTGGTTTTTATTTTCATTTTTATTTAATTAATTAAAATACTCTCTAATTTTCCTTTCTCAATTTTTTTTCTCACAAATTTTATTTTCTCATCCCAATTTCATTTTATTTAATTAATTATTTTTTTTTTTCTTTAACTTATTCAAAAAAACTTTTTTATTAATTTTTTTTTAATTGAATTATTTCGGCTCAAGCTTTTATTTTTAATTTATTATTATTATTCATTTATTTATTTTTTTGTAATAGCTCAAATGGAATTCTTTTAATTAATTATTATTTTTATTATTCAGCTATTTTTTGTTTTGTTTAATTTTATTATTTAATTTTTTATATTATTATTTATTTAGTTTGAGAATTTCGTTTTTTATTTTTATTATTATTTTAATATGTTATTAAATATTTATTTTTATTAAAAAGTTTTTTTTTGTTTTTGAATAGTTGTTATAATTAAATTTTTTTAGCATTTTCATAAAATTTGAGAATTTTTGGAAATATTTTAATTTTGATACAGAAAATATGTATTAAAATAATTTGAAATGTTAAAATTTTTATAAATAAATTGTAACATTTTTTTTATTTAATTATAATTTTAAACTATTTGCGTTTTTTTTTAATTTATCACTTATACATTAAAAATTTTTTGTTTATTATTAATCTGTCTTTGTTTTGATATTATTATTGTTACCTTGCAGTATTATTATGATTTACTTTTTTTTTTTTTAATTTTTGTTATAAAAACGCATTTACTTTTATATTTTAATAAAAAGTAAATAAACAAACTTAAAATGTTCATATAAAAAATAACACAATGTTTTATTTTATTAATAATAATTTATATTTAACATTTTTTTAAACATTTAAACAATTATTTTTTAACATTGATTTAGGTTAACATTAATATAATAATTAATAATATTTAAAATTAAACAATAAATAACATAAAATATATGTTTTTTTTTAATAAATTTTGATAATTTTATAAAGTTTTTTTCTATTTTAATTTAATTTAACTTTTTTGAAGCAGTAAAAAAATTCAAGAAATCTTCGCATTTTATGTTTATTGTTGTTTACGTTTTTTTTTGTTATAATTTTTTCTATTATGTTATAATAAATTTTTTATGTAATTCATTTAATTTGATAAAGCCATAAACGAATATAATTATTACTTTTTAATGATAATGAAAATTATTTTATTTAGATTTATTAATTTATTTATTTACCTACTTTTTGTTTTTTTTTGTAATTTTATTTTTTTTTTAATTAATTATTTGCAATTTAATACTTAATTAAAGGGCGGATCGTACTTCTTAAAATTTATTTATGACACGATGTTTATTATACTTTTTTTATTTATTTAATACAATTATGAAGTTTTTTTTATGTTTAGAATTGGCGATGCTTGTATTTTTTTTATTTGATTTTATTTTTTTATTTTTTATATTTTTAACATCTATCCACGTAATTATAGACGTGTAAACGTTGATACAGTGACATATTAGATATAATTAATATGACATTGAACAGTATGAATATTAAAAAAATAAATAATATTAATGATTAAATAAACAATAAAGACAATTAAAAACTTTAGATCGTTGTTCTTTTTTTTAACATTTCTTTCTTGATTTTTTTTAACCTACTGTTTTATGATGATCATTTATTTTTAATATACTTTTATTTTATTTTATAGTTTTTTTTGTTGTCGAAGATAATGGCAGCGCAATAGCCTTGTCTTGTATTCACATTTGATAAAACCGAGCATCTTTTCACGTAAAATAAAATGAATAATAAATTTAAAACATTACAGTGATGTCAAGTAAATTTTGTTTCGACCGGTTCTTACTTTAACACCTTAACCGTAAACGATTATAATATCAGTGGAACCTAGTTTTCAAATCAAACACTGATTTTGGGTTGACTGTGCACAAAAATAACTAAGTGGAATTTGAATGAACTCTGTCGGAAGAGAAATCTTGAATTTCAGGAGCTAAACTCCTAACGTTCAGGAGTTATAAGGTCAATTTATTTTTTTTCATAAATTATAAAAATTGATCTTATCTATATCTCCTGAATTTCAGAAGCTAAACTTCTGATTTTTAGGAGTTAACTCTTGAATATTAGGAGTTAACTCCTAAACGTTAGGAGTTTAGCTCCTGAAATTCAGGAGTTTTCTTCCGACAGGGAATTTGTTCCTTCAAAATCAAGAAGTAGAGATTGATAACTTTGATTGATAGTCAGGACTCTTAGGATGAGATAGTACTTGAAAGGTAAGTAAAAGCAAGTTTACTGTTTGACAATATAATAAATCAGGTACTTTTGTTAAATCCTTATTGAAATCCGATAAGATTCAACTCATAATCTGGCGAGTAACTAAATATAAAGATTTTCAAGATGTGTGATGGCTTAACGTCTTGTACAGTTTCAATCAAATCAACTGTTATGAATCATTAGAATCAGACTATTCAATGCCAAAAGATCTAATAAGAAAAAAAACGTAAAACTACAGAGTATACTAAGTTAAGGTATCAAATGAATAGAGATTCAAATATAAAGTAAGTGAAAGTATCCCCAGCATAGCGGATTATTCTCCATGTATTTAAATATTCAGTTCCTTTTAGACCACGCTTGAATTTTGTTAAAACCCCAAAAATAATTTTAGTGGAACCTATTCTTGGACGATATGTAGCAAAGAAGAAGAAGCTGCTCAGCTCATTTTGTACGTCTCTGAGTTTGAGAACAAAAAAAGAAAATTTTTTAGCTGCTTAAATTCAACTTCATTTGTCAGATCATCATGGTTAGTTCCAAACTTCACTACACTCTCAACTCAAAACCAGTGGGCACTAGTGAGAATACGGTTTACCACTCGTCTCTTACTTGTGCCTTACTGGTTTTGGTATTACTATAAGCCGAACTAATATTTACGAAAAATAGTTTCTCATAACGCTGCGATTAAGATAACCGGTTTCATAAAACCGAATTTACCATTTAAATGACATCACTGTTCATTAAAATTAACTACATATCCTTAAAATTTCGTTTACTTTTTTTCCTTACAATTCTTTTTTTTTTTAAATTTTGTATATGACCACAGAGAAACATTATTTAAACATAACATTCATTGTTATTATATTTTTATACAGAAAAAAGATACAGTAACAATGTAAATAAAAATCATACTTCCGAGTATTTAGTCAAACATTTTTAATATACATTTTAGATAAATATAAAACATATAATATTTAAACAGAATATATTTTCTATCTTTTTTTTTCCTAATATTTAAATATATAGCATAATAATACAGGGGTTGAGACATTTATTAGACATAAAATGGTCAGATTTTAAACATTTTTGATCCCTATTTTTCTTCATATATAATTTATAATAATATTTATATATTTCACCATATTTGTTTTTTTTGTATGTTGTGTTTGGTCTAAAATATATAATTTTGTCTATATTTTTTCTTATATGTATATGAATATCATATATGGTGAACAAGTATAAGACAATTATTAAAAGATAACATAATATTAGAGAAAGAGAGACATAATGTTTAAATTTTAACACAGATATACAGTTTTTTTGTTTCTTTGTTAATAGACAACATTAATATGTTTTTTTTCTTCTTTTCTTCAATTTTCTGTTTAAAAGTTATACAGTGTAAATTTAAGTTTAAAAATACAAGAAACAATTATTTTAATAATATATATCACGTATAGAGGCGCGCGAGCTAAACTAGTCATAATTTTTTTAATTTTTCATAAACAGTCATTTTTTTAATATTAATTTATGTTTTGTTGAATCATGGAAGGAATTTAAACATAGATTTGTTTATGCTGGTCACACACATTCTGTTTTTTTTTTGTTAAACTAGCAAACATACATAGAACTAGTTGCATCCCCTTTTAAGGATGACAGTAAATGTTGATGATAATAATAATAATACTAAAGCTCAGATAAAGCTGTGTTCTCGTCTGTTTTGTGATTTTCACTGTTCAATTTCAATCTGTTTCATATCAGATTGATCTTTATTTTTAATTTAATTTTTTTTTTTAATTTTATACAATAATATAAATATAATTTTTTTTCCAGTAATTAATTTATTCATATAAATGTTTTATTTTTTTTTTATTAAATGGAAGATACGCATTTTTCTATTATTTCCTAAGCTTAATGTTAATAAAAATTTTGTGATAAAATTAATACTTTGAATTTAAAAATGTCACTGCATCCCAGATGATGATTTCCTTTTGTTCAAAAGAATTTGTTGTGAACCAAGAGAAGAAATTTGGTAATGATCTCTTTTTTTTCTTTTTCTAAAAATAGGCGTTTCGTGTCCTAGCCTAGTATATTAATGATTTATCTTAAAAATTTTAATTTATATTATTTTTTTTTTTTAATTATTATTGTAATACGTGTCTCTGTGTAATGTTTTATGTTTATTTTGTTTCATATTTTTTTATTTAACATTAAACGGCTGATTTTTTTATTTATTATTTAATTTATTCTAATAATATGATTTTATTTTCATTTGAATTTAGCGATGATTATGAATAAGGAAAAAATATTTTCTATTATAATTTGAACCCTGGAATTTTTTGTTTTTCAATTAAAATTAAATTTGAATGCTAGGGAAATTCAGGTATAGAGAAAACTAATTTGAATCATTATATAAGAAGTATGATGAAGGTTTAGTTGAATTGTGTGTTCCTCAGTATATTGACTTGTACATATTTTCTCATTTATGAGCTCACTTGATTAGCAAGAATCAAAATGCATTCCAAAAACATCGAGCCACAGTTTCTAACCTACTTGAGCATTCTTATTTCTTGGTAGATGCTCTCGATCAAATAGAACAACTAGATGTCATTTACGCAGACATGTTCAAGGCGTATGATCTTGTTAAACATGATATTCTGATCGCTAAGCATCACCATCTTGGAGTTGATGGCTCCCTTTCGAACTGGTTCGAATCATAGCTTCATGAGGGACCAAACCATGTCACTTTTAACGGCACGAGATCTCAGGACTTCTATCTTAGCAGCAGTGTTCCGCAAAGGTCTATTTCAGGCCCCCTGCTGTTTATCATCTACATGAAAAATTCACCAAATGTTATCTCAAATAGTAGATGCTCTAAAAGCTTCCAGATAATTAAGGCTATCCTATTGCTATATTACACCTTGGTGAGGTCACAACTCGAGTATAGCTCGGTCATCTGGTTGCCTTCTTACAAGTCCCATATTGAACGCGTTGAAAGAATCCAAAAGAGACTGACGCGATTCATCTTTAGGAAATTCAAATTGTAGCAAAAGTCACCATTAATATCCCCAATTAAGTTCCCAAGTAGATAAACCTTCATCATATTCAATTAAAATAAAAACTTAAATTTAATTTGATATGTTACCCTGAAATACTCTAAAAAATCATTCTTTTAAATGTAAATTTCGAATAAAGCTCATATTTGTATAAATTTTTTTTATCATGTTTTAATTATAATTTCGCAACTTATATACAACTTTAATAATAATTTGGAACGATATCGTTTTATTTTTTTTTTTCATTTTATAAATTTATATACTTAAATATACAATATTTAATTAATAACTTATTATATTATACTACTTTTATCAGGCACCTTCCATCGCTCAAATTACCCGCATTTAAGGATGAACTCAAAAAATCATTACTTTTATAACAAATTTAGATTTGAAATTAAAATATATTCAATGTAATTTTTAAATGTAATCAAGGAAAAACGAGCGAATTTAATTTTTTTTTAATAATTGTTGTGTTGAAAAAGCTGATTAAACATTTTTATTTTTTTTTTTTGAATTATTATCTTTATCTCATTAGTGTTTTTATTTTATTATAATGATAATAATAATAAAGTTTATTTTTAAGTTAATGATCCAATATCTTTAAATTTATATTATTATGTTTATTCTATGAAAAGGATTTTTATTAAAGTTTTACTTTTTTTTTGTAATATTGTGTTTTCATAAAGTTTTAAGTAATAAAAATTTAATTTGTGTAAGCATTTTTTTTTTAAATATTATGTTTATTTACTTAATGGAATGAATGCAATAAGAATATAATTTTTTGTTTTATTTTTTCGATTTAATTTTTTATTTAAAAGTAGCGTCAAAGACCTTTTCGGTGTATGATCCAATGATACATAAAAAAATGTGTGTAATACAATTTAACACATAATTTTCATATATCATTAAAACATTTCCTTGTATTATTATCATCGTTTTAATGAATTATTATACTAATATAATAAATTTAATAATAATAATAATAATACTGAAACAGGTCCTCATTTAAAAATTTACTTTATCACAATTGATTTGACGTGCTATACTTTTTTCATTTTCAATTTTTTTTTTTTAAATACGATTACTTTTTTTCATTTATTTAAGTTTTTTTTTTAATTAATTAATTAATTAATGTAATTATGTTTAAATTCATTTTTATTTTTGTTTTTTTTCATATTATTAATGTAATATAATAATAATTTATTGTTAAATTTAACGTTAAAATAAAAAAGTTTGTATGTAAAAATAAAAATTATTACTATGAATTTAAATTTTTATTACTTTTGATTATAATTTCTACTTAATTTATGTATGTTTTTTTATACATATTCATTTTATTTCATTTAACTTCATTTACTTTTTTTGAATAGTGTTTATTATTATTATAATAATAATAATAATGTTTTTTTTTTATTTTTCATTATAATAATAATAATAATAATAATAATAATAATAATAGGAATTGAATAGGAGAGAAAAAGATTATAATTAAGTATGTTTTACTATGATTTATTTTTTGATGTGTGCACTAACTTTTTTAATGATTATTTGAATTTTAAAGCTTTTTTCTCTTAATTTCCTTATAATATATTACAAAATTTGAAGCCGAATTATGAAAATAATTTTGAAATTTTTTAACTAAGTTACATACCGCGTGATTATCGCAAAAAGTTTTTAATCGAATGATTTCTTTCTTTCTTCATTTTATATCAATTTTAAATTGTTTTTTAATTTAATTTAATTTTAATTTATTATAAAATATTTTTATTGATGATATGCATAAGAAAGTCTTTTTTATATATGTATATATAATAATTTTTTTTTTTAATAATGCCGTTTTTCGCTTAAATTTGTCATTTTTTGAGATTAATTTAAATGTTTTTTCTTAATAAGTGAAAAGTTTTCTAGAGTAAAAATGAATTTATAATATAATTTTTATGTTATTTTTATGTATAATTTTAATTAAAATGGACTTTTGGATGGCAAACAATTTGGACAGCGCAGTTTATATTAGTTAGTGTGTTTTGTGTGTATGTTTATAAAAGTCACGACGATGCAAGTCAAGTTTTAACAAGCATTTTGTTGTAAAATAATAACACTATGCAACAAATTGTTGGAAATTGAGTCACAGAACTGCAACTGTTATCATGATAAAAAAAAAATGGATAACATGTGATTCGATGTGGCCCTACAGAGATTTGCAATTTGTGAGTTTAGAAAGGCAGGTAAGTGATTGATATCCACAATAGGACCCGCAGGGACCGCGGTGGAGCCTTTTTCATATCTATCTAAGTGATTTTTCGTCAATAAATTCATTATATAGCAAAACACCTTTATCTATGATTGAATTTTGTGGAGCACTAGTGTTTGTTCTCGAAGGTCTTAATCTTGATGGATTGCGCAGTGGGTATGGTTGTTAATTAGATAATGTGTTGAAAAAACGATTGAGGTTCTCTGGCATTAAGCCTTTTCTTATCTTAAGAATCAGTAGCAGTGTGTTGTAATAGATTTGATGTTTAACACTCATCAGCTTTGAATCAGCCAACATTTGGTTAGAACTTGAATATTTATTGCCATTCGTCATAATTCTCAGAGCACGGTTTTGTATCTTTTGTAACTCGTTTAATTCAGTTTCGGTAAGTGAAATATTAAAGGAATTGTATGGAGTGGGGGTTAGCTTATTCGGCTATCCCTCATAAGGTTGGTAATTGGATATTTCGGCCATGAAAGATAACAAACTCAAAACTCTTTAGTTTAGGTTTTTACAAGGGTACAATCGCGGTCTCAATCTTCTTTTTATGATCAACCTGATAATAATTGAGATTGAGAAGGTTCAAATCTCTTTTTATATTAAAGTGTCGAGTATTTATGACCACAGATAGGCACAATTGAAGACAAGAAAGGTCAAGACTTGGTCGGTCTAAATTAAGAATCTAATCAATTGTATTTTTCAGAAACGTTTGGTAAGGATGAAATTTAATTTAAATTCTAAAAAAGGTAAATAAGGTATTTTGTTTATAATTTACAAAATTTATTTTGGGTAAAGCCTTGTTTTTTACTTATTAGTAGCATATCAACTGTCTTTGACGTGTTGAAGACCTTTCTAACTTCGCATACGATCACATAAAGCCCATATGCTTTTGATAATTGTAGTGGCAGCTCTAACGTCGACTTTAGTCAAAGTGTAACGTTATAACAAATTCGTATGTGTATAGATAGTGGAAAAAAGTACAACGCACTCTGTACGTAAATTATAAGGATTTATACCATGCATAAAGTAGTAGTAAATCTCATTGTCACAATTTGTAGCACAGTGAATAAGTAAAATTTAAATTAAATAAAATTTCTTAAATTTTCTTTTTAACAAAGCAATCAACAGTTTTTTTCTTAAGAATTTTCGCGGGTAATTTAAAATGGATTTATTTTTTTTTATTAAATTTACTTTTTTAATTATTATTATTTTTATATTTATTTTAATGTTACTTTAATGATATTTTACTCGTTTATGAATGCAGTTTATAGTAACGATGATATTTTTTTTTATTTTGTAAGTTGCATCGTCTGTTCATGCGATTTTAAGTAAATGAATCTTTAAATTTTAAAAAATTTGTAACTAAAATTTTGAAAAGTAAAAATAATTTCGAATAATTTTGATTGATGGTGATTTTGACTCAATGAGGTAAAGCGGGTGTTTTTATTATTATTATCCTTTTAGCCTTTAGTATCCTTATTATTTAATAATGAACTTTTTATGTTAATAATACTTATTTTCTTTTCACTTCTATTTTTAACGGAAAATAAAATATAAAGTAAAGGAAAATGAAGCACACAGGCAAATAAATTATTTAAAAAATATTAAAATTATAAAAAAATAACACAAATACTAACCCTTTTTTATTTTTAATGATGCATTGGAAAAAAATAAATTAAAATCAAAATCGAACAAAAAATAAATCAAATTTAAAAAATGAAAATCAAATAAAATAAAACTAAAATAACTTTTTAATAATAATTTTTTTTTTATTTAAAGCTTTTTTTGTTTTGTTCATATATTTTTTTTTCTAAGGATTTTTTTTTTCTTATTATCTGAATTTTATACATGTAATTTTTATTTTTTATCATTTTAAATTATAATTCTCTTAATCTGTTGCTATTTTATCGAATATTTTTTTTTCTTTACCTTTAAATATTTTTACAGTGTGTACGGGTAAGATTTGTAAAGAGACTAGCCTTAGTTTCAATATTATTTAAGAACTGTATCGTTTAAAATTTATTTATTTAATGTTTTTTTTTTTGATATTATTCGAAAGTTTTATACATTTTAATGTAAAATAAGATTAAATTTCAAAAAAAAAAAATCATAAAACAAAAATAATTTTTTTTTTTAAATCGGCAGTTTGATCCATTTTCGAGAACTTTTGAAATTTATTACTATGACGAAAGACGTTTCAAAAATTAAAATCTCGTACTTTATATTTGAATTAAAATTTTTTTATCATTTTAAATCGATTCCGATAAATTTACTATTATATGGCAGTGTTTAGACAAATTTTCAAAACTAATCAAAATAAAGTCACAGTGGACTAGAAATTCGTTGTACGAGGGGAAAAAAATATTTACTTAATTAAAAGAGAAATGTATGGAAGAATTTGTGTAATTATGCAGAAATTAAATTTAAAATACACCCAGGTAGGATTTGTGAATTGAATTCGTTTGTTTTTTTGCTTGATTGCTTGATCATTAAAAGTTTTTTATTTAGGTAAAGATCAACATTTTTCGTAAGTGGCTGAATAACTGGCTTGAACTCATTGATTCATACAATGAGAGAAAAAAACGCTCTGTAAACAGCCCCGCATTATTTTGTAGGCTGGGCACCGGGCCCAGTCAACATTTAAATGACAACTGTCATGGGGAAAGAAAGAGAAAAGAGTCAGCCGTGTGACAGATTGAGAATCGTATACACGCATAAATTAAAAATTAATTGAAATAAAAATTACTTTGACCTGAATTTAAAAGTCAATTAAGAGAGATTTATTAAAATTAAATAAAGATCTTTGATATAACCCGGAAAGGAACCAAGGAAACCATTATAATGCATAGTCTAAAAAGGTGCCCATAATTTTCGAAATTTTTATCCAAATTCACAGGAAATGCGTCAAAATTGCTTTCATCAAACGAACTGTAAGCGTCAATTAATCTCCGTTGACAAATCAAGACAATTTGTACTGCGGGCATTTTCAACTTACAGTGTATCACGATTTATGACCACTTAAGACACCTCTCATTGATAAAGCATATTACGTTAACGGGGATTAAAATAATGGTGATCATTGCAATTTTTTCCCATTCATTCATTTTTTCTAACTGGGTGTTAATATGAAATAAAAATAATCAACTATTTACCTTTTAACTGTTTTCTGTTTTGTTTAAATTTTATATCATGTACTGTAAAGCGCGGCACAAAATGTTCTATTTTTTTATTTCCTTTTGATAAGTCATATTTTTATTTTATTATTATGTTTATTTTATTTTATTTTACTATTATTAAATATCTTGTCATTGGCTTTTTATATTATTATTATTATTTTCATATTTTTTTTATTAAACTTTTAATTCTTGATTAATTTTCATTAGGATTTGTATTTTTTATTTCTTGTTTCTATTTAATCTTATATAGGTTCTTTTTACTGTGTAATTTTTTTTTGTTCATAAGCGAGCGTATACAATATTATAATAATTTTAATAATAATAATAAATTTTGTTTTAAACTTTCATCTAAATTTTAATAAACTTTTTGTTTTTTTCTTTTTAATGTCTTCTTCTTCATTATTATTATTTTTTTTTATTATAATTAAATTTTATTTATTTTATGGTTCAACATCTTCATATTCACTTGGGATGAGTTTTTCTTTTTTTTTATCATTATTATTAGTTTTTTGTTTACTTATTATTTCTTTATATGTATGTATGTTTAATTTAATTTAATTTTAATTCATTTATTTGTTTTTTTTTTTAATTTAAATTTAAAGTAAATAAATTTAAATTTTCTTCTAGGATTAAAACAGTCCATTTATCTAAATATTATTTTTTTTTATTAGTTTATTTATTATTATTATTTAATTGTGGCTCGTGTTCCCTATATATATACATATTATAATTAAATATACAAAATGTTTAAATTTTTATTAATATTATTATTTTAAAATAATATTTTATTCTTTTTTTTAATAAGATTTGTCTTTTATTTTGCAATTTCATTAATTTTTTTCTCTTAATTAATTAAATTTATCATTGATATATGTTTAAATGTTGCAAAAAAATAATATGATAATATCTCTCTATATCAATTAATTAATTAATTAATTATATTCGATGTATTCGAGTTTCTTTAATTTTAATTCTCAGATAAATAACAATTGTGGCATAATTATAATTGTAATAATTTTGGTAATAATAATAATAAATAAGATACAAGAAAACAACAGCAGCCACAATTAAAACTTGTAGTTGTTGTATTAATGATGATAACGATGGTAATGGTGATAATCTTAATGCAGTTTCTCTTCTTCTTCTCATTCTCGTCTCAATGAAATTCCTTTCGACAATTGTTGAGCCATCCATTATTATTATTATTACTACAAACATTTGTGGATGTTGATGATGATGATCACGTTGATGATAATTATTATTATTATAACTATTTGTATTTCTATTATAATAGTGGTGTCTTTGTATTTGAGGGTAAAAAGGCGATCTTAGTGATGAAATTACCGATGATGATACTAATGATGATAAATAATAATAAGGAGAAGAAGGAGAAGATAAAATATTTGCGGATTCAGCATTGTTATTCTTATTATTATTATTACTAGTAGTAGTAGTAGTAGTTGTATTATTATAATTATTACAATTAATAATAATAATTATTATTATTTGAGTCGACGATGATAGACCAAAGATAGCGCAGATAGATGAAATACGGTTTACTACTCATTTTATTTTTTCATTTTTAATATAACGAATATATTTTTTTATTTTAAACAAAATAAAATATAAAAGAGAAGAGAAAAGAAAAAAAACAGAGATTAGTATTTTCATACCTAGAAATTTTTTTTGTAAAATGTATAAAAAAAATTATAATATCATAAAGATAAAAGATTAAAACAAAAAAATTATCTTCAATATTATCATTATAAAAAGAAAAATTGTGTTGCGTGTGTCATTCCAGTTAATTAATAAAAAAGTGTGTTTTTTTATTCATTTAAGGTGATTTTTTTTCCAAAAATTATTGTTTAAATTTTTTGATAAAGTGGTGTTTACTTAATTTTTATTATTATTATATTTGATTAAAAAAAGGATAAAGATCAAAAGTTACTCGTTACTTTTTTATTTAAATATAGTTCGCAAATAAAGATACAAAGAAAGCGTGATTTTCTGAGACGAGGAGGGCTTGGGAGGGCATGCTAACAATCTATTTTTAAGTTACTTTTAATATTAGCCTATGTTTGCCATGTATGTTTTAGTTATTTTCTTAGGCTGCTTCTACTTTTTCTAGCAACTTAATTTAGTTATCAAATTCAAATTTATTTGAAAATAAATCCAATGATAGAAAGATTGTTTATTTTAATTTATGACTTTTTATTTTAAAAACCCTGAAAGTATGCAATAAGGTACATTAATTTTCCGAAAAGTATGCAAATAATAAAGATTAATTAAAGATTAGTATTATAAGATCTTTTTTGCTACCTCATTGTTGATTTATCAAAAGAAAAATGTGAATTCCTGTTAATCATTTAGTTCGATTTTTAACCCAAATAAGGCGGCATACTTTTCGACTTTTTATAAAAAACTTCAATTTCGAAACATAAAATTATTTTGTTCTTGTAAATTTTTATGTTAATTTCATATAAAACATTCTTAAGAACCATTTTGGACAGTTTCCGAAACTGTTCATTTGTCCAAAGTATGATTTTAAACTTGCTTGGCCTTCTGGAAGGACTGTAGCCTAATAAAAGCAAATGAGGTGTAGTTCTGTCCTCTTCAGACCCTTTTGAACCAGTCTTTTCGGTTTAAAATTCTTCTTCAGAATTGCTTCCTACGCCATCTGGTCAGAATTGAAAAGCTCAGAGTTAAAAATTTCAGAATTCCTGAGTAATTGTGTCGAACAAAGTCTTGGCTACAATCAAAGGTCAAAAGATTATGCAATTCTACAGTTATTAATTCTGGGATTTTTAATGTAAACTAGCTAGATGTGACTTGTGTGGTTTTTAAAAATTTTTGAAAAGAAATTCATGAACAAAGTTGTTAAGACAATCTTAGATAGAAAAACTAGATATAAAGAAGCTCCATCGCGAACCCAATGGTCTTACTGTGTTCATACTATTTCAGCCAAAGTTTCCAGAGTAAGCGTCTATATCTTTGGCCAAGCCATGTGGGTTTGACAATTTATACTGTCATCTGGCCGGCCATCCTCAGATTTAACTCGGTGCCCATAAAAATTCCAGAAGGAATTTAATTTATTCTAAGTAAAACTTGGACACATTTGGAACTTGAAAAACACAAATTAATTCAGGCAGTCCGCCGAAGGATATATGGTCCTTTATATACCAAACAATGTATTCTTATGTGTTTGGTATACACAGAATCGCGGACTGCCTGAATGGTCTTGCTCGGGACAGGATTTGTATTTCCTTTGCACGAATCTTATAAACCTTCCTAAACACTTAATCAACTCGGCTAACGAGTTCCCTAACTCATGGATAACTTGCGTGTTGTTTACTTGGCCCCTCTGGTAGCAATGAAGAAAAAATTGTGTTAACCCCTGGAACGTACTTAGTGGGTTTAATAAACACCTCGACTAACATGGTCGTCTATAAAGTAATGAATAGGTTTAACTTGTCTCTTTTGGATATGGACAGTATTGTTTGGTTCTAACAGTGTACTAAAATCCATTAAATTTGCACACTTCCAGGAAATTAAAAATGTACATTGCATACTTTTCGGATTAAATAAAAAATTATTGATCAATTTTAAACTTATACTGTGTGTTTTTTTTAATCAATCTTTTTTTTCTCGGTAATTTGTTCTTCTAAAGACGTTTTCTACACTATTAAAAAACTAAATGCATTCAAGTTAGACAATTTTATCACCTCTACAGAATTCATTTCCACGTCATTGCTAAAAGTTAATAGCAAAAGTTCAGTGTATTTGACAGGAATGTCTTAACTTTCCATAGTCTTATTAAATTTTTCATTCAATTAATTTTAACATTTTAATGAAAAAGTTTATGCATTGTTAACTTTTTTTTCTTCTTTATCTCACGACGTTATACATCAATATTCTGATAATGACAGTCGGAAATTTAATACCCAATCTATGGATATTGTATCATCTTCAAACGAGTCACTTGAAATTTAAAGTACAGTTTTTTTTAAAAAATGGATGGGAAACAACATTAAAGCAAGAAAAATTGTTTATCAAATTTGCATAAGTGACATAAAGTGGTCGAAACTAAAACCATCATTTTATTATTCATTTAAAAGGAAAATGAAAAAAATGCATATAATGCACATTAAAAATTATCTGAACACAAGACAAATAATTCATACAAAAGTCTCAGTTTACGCATAAATTTACATAATTCATAATGTGTTTTAATATGAATTGTATTATTATAATTTTTATATCACTTGAGAAAAAGGAAAAGAAAGATAATAAAGAGAATTGAATAATTAATTTCAGTTAAAATTAAAATCATAAATTTTCAAGATAATGAGAGAGGCAAAGAAAAGAGAAAACTGTTCTGGAATCCAAATCCAAATTAGTACCAAGAAAATTGGCTTGAAAGACCATGACAAGCTTATAATTTTCATTGGTTCTAATCCTTCAATTGAATTCCAGTCCATATTCGAACAACATTTTACACAAATAAGTGTGTGGGTGACCGCTAATTTTCTACTCAAATTCACTACTGAAACTACTCACTATTTACAGTGATTACAGTATAATGTTGTAAAATTTTGTTCGAATTTTCTTTATTAAGTTTGAAATATATTTCGAAAAATCTTGAAAATCGATGATTTTTATTTGACATTTTAAAACTGTAACTTAAATCAAGGAAATTTTAAATGTGTCTTCCATTTTCATGTGATATATTTATTGACGATGAAATATTCAGAAGGATTTGAGACAAAAAAAAAATTTTTGAGGATATTAATGAAGAATGGCATGTTTTTCCATTCATTATCTTGAGTTGTTCAAATTTAACTTTTGATAGGGCTGCGCTATTGATTGTGACGTAAATGATTTATTTAAATAAATTCAAATTGTGCTAGACATACCATTTGCACACTTTTGGGGGGTAAACCCCGATTTTTGAATCAATGTCCCAATTTTTGACATTGATCAATTTTATTATCAAGAAAGTCCAAAAATTGACCTTAGTTGCACAAAACGAGTATACATGAGTATTGATGAGTATACAGATCGATAGGGAATCAAAAAAAACAGCGCCTTTTATCTGATTTTTTCGATTGGACACTCCAGAGGGCGCTGAGAGCTGATTTTGTGATTTACACCAAGAAAAAGTTTAAAATCAGCAAAAAATAGAAATTCAGGGTAAAAGTCGTTGATGACACTACGAGGGTGGCAGAGAGGGTTCTGGAGGTCCAAAAAATCCCTCATCGAGGCTGACAAGATTGATGACGTCGTTGATAACTTCAGTCTAAAAAATGAATAGTTTTTAACTGTCCCACTTTTTGTTTTCAAATGACGAATTTTTATTTCACTAGTACTGATTTTTCATCAAAAGTACCTGGTAAGCTTATACAGTGCCCTCTATATGACTATTTATGAATTTTTTTTCTGCTAAAGCAAATTATCATTTTTCGGTTCCTTTAGACACATAAAATATATTTTCCATACAAAGCCTCATCAGACATTTCTGCATTACGAAAAAGGCTGCTTTGAAAATAATTCTACTGGTTACGTCAATTTTGGCCGTTAGAGAGCACTGTGTGTGTGTCAAATCAGAAAACTTTGACTTGTCATCTTCGTATAGCGTAACCCTATCATTAAAACAAAGGTTCACTCATGCAAATTTAAATACGTTACAGATTTTACCAAGAATATGTTTGAATTTTTTTCTGTGTTTCTGGTTATAACTTCAATGTCTGACAGATATATAAACTTTTTCATTCTATTTTCTATAGATCCTAATTTATTTGCTATTTTTATTATTATTCTTATTATTTTACATACACACAATTTTGGCAATAGAGGCAAAAATATAGGAAAACGAATTAATGATTTATTTCTTTTGACAAGGTCATGGCAAACTTACATAAATTGTGTTTTCTTATTCTCTTGTTATTTTAACTTTTTTTTTGTTATTTAATGAACTTTTGTTTCTTTTGCTTTAGGAGGAGGATTTTTTTTTGTAATTAATTTTTTTTTAAATATGTTATTGGAAGATTTTTGTTATGATATTTCTTCTCTTATTTTTTCCTTGAATCAGAAGCAATTCTATTTTTTGTGTGTGTGTTAATTTTCTTTCTATATATTATTAATTAACTAAGGTAAAATAAATTAATATTTGGGTTAAAGAGGGCTTGATTGTTGTTTTGTTGTTAATTTCAAAAGAAGGAAATAAAATTAAATAAAAAATGTAATATTTATAAGTATGTAAGAGGAATAAAGAGGAAGAAATTAGAAGAAGAAGAAGAGAGGCGAGATATAGATTTTTTTTTAGTGCAGAGTGAGTGTGTTAGATGCGAGCCAATTGAACAAAAAAGCTCTTACCCAGTAGTCAGACATCGGTTTCGATACTAACAGCTAATGCGCTATTGTGACGTTGTTGTAAATTATTATTATTTGTGCCTCCTAAACCACCGCTGCCAAAACCGCCAGTTCCTTGACTATTTGGCTGCTTACAACAATTCTGCTGTTGCTGCTTGATGCTATCGCTAGTCAATAATGCTCCAGAAAACGGAACAATCATGCGTTCACCTAATAAACCAGGTGTAGATTCGACACCATCATCCAAATCCATCATATCCGATGATGATTCAGACAATGATGCTTTCTTTAAATGTTGGCCTGGTTTTCCATCACCATCATACACACACATACCCATGTTACCATTTTTTTGCGATTGATTATGATAATTTTTTTTTAAAGTTATTAGATTTGTGTACATTACCGTCATTATTGATCCATGAGGAAATTGAGTAGTGGTAGTGTGTTACGTATGTGTTTTATTTTACATGGTAATTTTATTTTTTTAATATGTTTAATTTTTTTTACAAATATATAAAAAGAAAAAATAAAAAAGAGAAGAATCATAAAAAAACTAGATGAGTAAGAGAATTTTGTGATAATTAATTATTATTACGGATGCACTAGTATTTGTTTTTTTTTTTAAGCACTAGTACTTTCAAATTCAAATTGTATGTAAAGGCAGGCAAAGAGACATGCCGCAATATAAATACATAGCGCGCACCCACTCACCTAATGTTCCTGGCAAGTATGGACAACTAGTTACATGATTAAAGTTTTGACTTTGCATCTCCTCTTGATCTGTTTCTCTATGGTAGAAGTAGTTGAAGTTACTGACAATAACTGGTACCGGAAGTGCGATTGTCAATACACCAGCAATGGCACATAATGAACCGACAATTTTGCCCCACACACCAACCGGTCTAAGTTGGAATTGCATGAGAAAAATAGTTGAAATCATTATTGTTGCCCATAGAGCTAGTTGTGTGACATTTAGTTTTTATAATTTTTTTTATCTCAAATTATTTTTTAATTTAATAATTATATTTTTTTTTTTAATAATTGATTCTTCGTTTCAAAACAAATTATATAATATTTAAAAATATATAGAAGGCTTTTGGACAAAAAAATTTTGATATTATTTTTTGGAAGAGGTGAAAAACATTCAGGAAAAATTTTTAGCCATATTTTTTTTTTGTAAAAAAAATGTGTTCGGAACAATAATTATTATCATTATTCGACTTTTGATTATATAAAAACATATCATATACATTTTACTTATAGAGAAGCAGATACAAAAAAGGGGTTCAACCATTTTGACGACCGAGCATAATATTCAATCAGTCGTAAAAATGACTAAATCGCTTTTAAATAAAGCGTACACGCATATACAATTATTGTGTACATACGTGCATTTCTTTGTGTGAGTGTGTGTGTGAATGAGTTTTAATGTATGTATTTGTGTGTGTGTTTGTACATGATTACGTATTTTTTTGTTCATTGTGTGTATTTGTGTGTTCCTTTCAAATGAAATTATAGGTAATTTTAACTGAAGAGTATAAATTGCGTGTCTTTTTGTATATATATAAGATATTTATAAATGCATTGTAAGTAAATGTAACTTTTTGTTCAGTAACTATATGATGAAACAAACATAAAAAACAAACAAATGAAAAAGAAAAATTAAACACAAAATATCTACAAATCATGCAAATTCAACCGATACTTTTCCATTTCTTTTTTTTTCAGTGCAAGTACCATCAAGTACACGGAAAATTGTGAAGTAGTTGCCGTACGTCGAGTTACTTCTACTAAAACATGCACTAGACCATACTCAATACGAAACTAATTGCGGTTAATATAGACATTAGCAAGGAAAAAAAACTACTAAACATGCAAACAACAATTTGAGCAGTGTTTTAGTTCGAAATTATTGTAAAAGAGAAATAAAAAATTATGTGCAATTTAAAAAAAAAATTAAAAAGATAAAAAAAAAACATAATAAAAATTATAATAATAATTTTTTAATATGATTTTGATTTAATCGCAATCAGAAAGGAAATTTGATTTAACCCTTCGCTTGCTTGTGCTTTTTAAATTGAAAACGTCTTATTGAATCTATAAAAATTAGGGTAAGTAGAGCCTTAAGAGGAGGTTAACCATCTGTTTTGTAATAAAATGTACAACGTAAAACTGAAGACAACTGTGAAAATATAGCACGATTTTCTTAAAATTTTGCTAGTATTGAAAAAGTGATTTGAAATCGAAAGGCACATTTTTTCGAAAACTCAATATTGATTTAGATCACACCCTCAACCCAAAACCAGTGGGGCCATTTGATCATCCGTTAGCAGACCAAGCTTGTTAGGAGTATTAGAATTTGGAGCGTTCTATATTACTTTTGTTGATTAAAATCATTTCAGTATATTTTTTTTATGTTGTAATTTAACCGGCACTCGCTTCGAATCAGGGACCTTGGTTGCCGACCAACATTTTTGGTTACCAAAACATGTAAATTGGTTACCAAAATTTTGGTTGCCAATTATTTTTTTTGGTTGCCAGAATTTTGGTAACCAAAAATTATATTTTGGTTGCCAAATTTTTTTTTGGTTGCCAAAATTTTTGGTTGCCAAACTTTTGGTTGCCAAAAAAACACCTTTCAAGTACAAAAATGTAAATTATGCATTCTTTATAACAAAAACCAATAATTGATCGAAATTTTTTTTTTCGCGTTTTTGGGTTTAACTCGCTTGACCATACATCAAAACTAAAAAAAAAATATTTTGTATAAATTTTTTTTTTCATTATCAACATCATTTTTGCAGAATTAACTTCTGAACTGTATACAATTTAAAACTACAAAAATGACATGGTTTTGTATGAAATAAGTATGATGTTTGTTCTGGAAAGCTGTAGATAATCGTTTGGTCAAAAAAGTTTTTATGTACCATTTTTCATGTTTTCATATTAAAAAATCGATTTTTCGTCAAAAAACATCAAAAACAGACGATTTTATTAAGAAAATCTTGTTACATAAATTTTTGTTTATTTGTTGTTTTCGAAGTATTTGACAAAAACTCGTTTTTTTGTATGAAAACATGAAAAATGATAAATAAATACTTTTTGCTTCAAAATATTATCTACAACTTTCAAGAACAAACATCATACTTATTTCATACAAAACCATGTCATTTTTGTAGTTTTAAATTGTATACAGTTCAAAAGTTAATTCTGCAAAAATGATGTTGATAATGAAAAAAAAAATTTATACAAAATATTTTTTTTTTAGTTTTGATGTATGGTCAAGCGAGGTAAACCCAAAAACGCGAAAAAAAAATTTCGGTCAATTATTGGTTTTTGATATAAAGAATGCATAATTTACATTTTTGTACTTGAAAAGTGTTTTTTTGGCAACCAAAAGTTTGGCAACCAAAAATTTTGGCAACCAAAAAATAAATTTGGCAACCAAAATATAATTTTTGGTTACCAAAATTCTGGCAACCAAAAAAAATAATTGGCAACCAAAATTTTGGTAACCAAAAAATTTTTTTGGCAACCAAGGATTTTGGTTACCAAAATGTAATCGACCAAGGTCCCTGCTTCGAATTTCCAAACGAATTAATGAAGCATGGTCAGTAGTATTTATTTCACTTATAGCATATGGATAAAGCTTCCGAACTTTGTTATTCAAGTCAGGTAAGATAGCTTGGGAATTTAGTTCAGGATATTTATACTCGCATCGTCCTAGACAAAGGCAAATTTATGGTGGATTTTCATCTCATTTGACTCTTGACTTTTAAAATATTAATGGACATGTAATTTTATTCTCTGAGAGCTTAGCGTATACCTTATTTGTGATTGAAGTTTTATGCTTTTGATCATGTAAGACGTATTTTTCAAAATCAATATGAGGCAAATTATAAATTGGTTCTGGGAAAAGGTGGTCCCACTGATGCCCACTTGTTTTGGGTTGAGAGTGCACAAAAGTTGTTTTTTTTTGAAAAATCTAAAAACTTTTTTGTAGTAAAAAAAACTTCTAAAACTGTTTTGGGGAGTTTTTCATTTCAAATTCGTTTTTTAGTTTTACAGACGAGATTAAAAATTGAATATTTCAAGGCACTGAATCTAGGAATCTTTTAAGAATTGATGCCCCTTCTATGATAAGGCACATAAATATTTTAAGTCGACTCGGCTTATAAGGCGTTCAAAAGATTTTAAATAAAATAAAATTATATAAAAATAATAATGATGCAAAAAATAATTTTAAAATTATAAATTAGCCATATTTCGTTTCAAAACTTATTTTTCTTTTGATACTTTTCAAATCTATTCTAGGTTTAATGTGATAATATAAATGTTTATTCAATATTTTAAAAGGAAATAGAAATTCAAAGTGATCATAAACTCAAAAATAATTGGAATAACTCTTATATTTTATAATAAATTGGATTTTTCTATTCTATTTTTTTTACCAAAAACTCTTTTTAAAAAATTTCTATAATTTTTATAAAAACTTTACATTATCATGATTTGGTGCGTTTTTCATTAACTGTGACTATAAACTATGTTAATATTATTTTATATATAAAAAATATATGAGAGAGAACTTTATTATATATTCTACACTCTATATGTGGAATTCAAATTCAATTCAAATCTATTTTTTTTTTATTTTTTAAAAACTTTAATTTCTATGAAGAAGTGGAAAAATAAAAAAAAAAAAATTACAAATCAAATATTTAATATTGGTACTCCCTTAATATGTATGTATATATAAAAGATTATTCATTTTATCATGATGATGAGGTGACACATGACCCATAATAATAATTATAAAAAAAAATCCTATAAAAATTTATACTGCAAAGGTTAAGATTAATAATAAATTAAAAAAGAATACAAAATATTCTATCTATTTTAAAAAGGTTTATAAGATTATTATAGCTAAAATCAGACAGTTAATTTCTATCTAAATTTCTTATGAGGTTAACTATTATTATCATTTTATATATTTAACAGTGTGTTTATATGAGTTTATTTTTGTATTTTTTTATTTTCATTTTTCTTCTCATTTTGACGTTTATTATCAAAAAAATTTAAAATTCAATTTCAATCGATAATAACTCAAAAGAAAGTTCTGAGTTTTAGTTTAAGTTTAAAAATATTTATGTAGAAATTTATATTGAGTTGATGAAAATTCAATGAAAAAAACTTAAAAAAAACTGTTTGATTATAAAAATACACATTTAACAATAAAATATATGTATTTAAAAATTAAAAATAATGAGAAAAGTGAATTAATAATAATAATAATTTTGGTTTTAAAGCACATGGTTTAATAATTATTATTATATTACTTTAATATTGTGTTATATTTAAAGAAAAATAAAAAAAAAAATCCAAAATCAAAAAAAAAATGTATTTATTTTGATTATTTTCTAAACTGGAAATAAATTTTGGAGTTATTTAAAACTGATAGCTCACTCATATGAATTATGTCAGTTTTGATACTATTTTTTTTTTTTAAAGGATTTATTTTAACATACTAAAGTGCTAAAGAGATAAAAAGTACAGTGGAGGTTCTCTATAAGGTGAAAATTTCTTGAAATATTTGAACCACTGTTTTCGATTCGATCCTACAGAAGGCGCTGATAGGGATTTTTGTGAAATCAAAGTAGGTTTTTCAGACTTTCCTTAAATATTTTACAGGGAAAAGGTCGTTGATGAGTATACAATTCGATAGAGAATAGAAAAATACAGCGCCTTGTATCCAGGTTTTTCGATTCGACCCTCCAGAGGGCGCTGAAAGCTAATTTTGTGATTTATACAAAGAAAAAAGTTGTAAAACAGTAAAAAAATAGAAAATCGGGGTAAAAGTCATTGATGACACTGCGAAGGGGACGCGAAGGGTCCGGGGGGTCTGAAGGAAAGGGGAAATCTCTCCTTGAGACTGACAATGTGGTTGATCAGGTCGTTGATAACTTCAGTTTAGTAAAAAATGAATAGTTTTTTACTTTCCCGCTTTTTGCTTTTAAATCCCGATTTTTTATTTCACTTGCCCCGATTTTTCAGTCCCTGGTATTCCCTGGTATAATTATTGGTTATGATAAAATTCTCACCCAAAGGCCTTGAAAGGGTCAAAAGTTCATATCAGAAAAATGACATAATTCAAAGTTCGCCAAATAATCACAAAAAATAATAATAAAATAAACCATAAATAAAACGGATTGTTTCAATTCAAATTAAAAAAAAAAAAATTGTTGTTAACTTTAATAATTGTGTGTGAATAATAATGTAATAAAATATCAGTATTCAATAAAATATTAGCAGGATATAAGAAAATATTGTTAAATGTTAATTTTAATTTTTAATTTTAATAAAAAGGCAAAAAAAATTATTTAATCTTAAATACGCATTTATATGAAAATAAATAAGTAATAAAAAAAAATTTATGTGAAATTTTTCGATTTTGTTTGTTTTTGTTTTTTTTTCAAAATAATTTTGAATCTAACGAAGAATGCAAATATTATATTATAGTTATTATGATTTTTGAATATATTAAATTGATAAAAGTTAGAAGAGTAAAAATTAAATAAATAAGAAATTAAATCATACGTCATGTCACCATATCCAACTGTGGTCATAGTGACCACGGCCCACCTGTAAACGTGGAGAAATTTTTGTTGAATTTAGTTTGAATTTAATTTTTTTTTTGTTTTTTGCAATGAATTTATAAAAACTTTGAGTAGAAAATTTAAATTCATTGTTTTTGAGTATTTAAAAAAAAAAATTTGATGGAATTATTACCAAAATGCGTCTGGTATGGATTTGAAGAACGAATTCTCACTTCCTGCTTCCGCAAAATAAACAGCCGATGAGAAGAGTACAACGCCTAAAATTAGATACAAATATTTGGTGGACATTGGTATGGTTGTTTTGCATGTTTTTTTTTTAATTCATCTGATATTTTTTTTTTTTAATTTTCTTATTATAATACTGAATAAGTGTGTGTGTGAGAGAAAAAGAGATGGATAATGCAATTAAAAGTTGAAATAAATTTATAATAATTATGGTTGATGAATACTGTGATTTTTTTCATGATAATAATAATAATAATTTTATTGTGAGTTTCCTAAACATTAACTTTCATCAAATATTTTTGTTCATTTTCCCCCTATTTCATTTACTTTATTTTTTTATTAATTCATTTACTTATAATTATAATGAAGTTTGACGCTTTTCAAAATATTTTGAAATCCTGTTATAAAAATTAAAATTAAAGTTTGAAAAAACAAAAATAAAAAATAAGGAAAATTAAATTCAAATTTCGATAGGATAAGAAAGTTCACGTAAATCTTTTGTTTTATTGCAGATTTTTTTAAAAACATCAAGGCATTATATTGAATTTGGAGTAACATTCATTCATTCAATACATTATTAATGAAAAATTTTAGTTTCAATTCAAATAAATTTTGAATTTATAAGTTTTTTTTTTCATATTAATTTTAATAATAATAATAATAAAAAGAGAAAATTAACAGAAAAAAAGAAAGAAAATTCAATTTAAATATGACAGAGGTACAACATTTATAACATTATAATTATTATATTTTGTTTTTTTTTTGTTAATAATTGCGATTTATCACAAACGTTTAATAATAATAAGAATATTTACAAAATATATGTTTTTTTTTGTATATATCATTTAATGTTGTTATTATTGCTTATAATGTTAAATTTTGTATCAATATTCAAAAAAAAATAATAATAATTATAACAAAATATACAATATATTTATATTTATATAAGAAGATAATAAAAAACAAACAATATTTAATATAAAACATCAAATTAATGCAGCCAATTATTAATAGTATCATATTTTTTATTCATTTTAGACAACTGATCATTCACAGATATCATAATTAAAATAAAAAAGATAAAATTAAATTAAACAAATAAAAAAATATATTTAAAATAAACATGATACACGGATTGACAACAGATTCACTATAAAATCAATATAAATGTAAATTAGTAAGACACACGATCTATGATTATCAAAAAAAGACATTGAATGTATATAAATATTATTATTTTGTAACTGTATTTCATTATTGAATTAAATTAAAATTATTAATGTAATGTACGTAGAAATTGCGTAGTGGAAATTGAAATGTTTAATAATAATAATAATGAAAATTAGTAAAATAGTTTTGAGAGAAATGTCACAACATTTAAAACATCGTTAATTTTGTTTTTCCTATGTAAGATTTTTATCAATTTTATTGTTAAATTTTGTTAAATTATTGTTTTTTAAAAAGTAAACTAAAATTTTTAAATTAAAATTAAAATGAGAAAATTATGAAAAACTGAAAAAAATAAGATTAAATGCTAAAATATATTATAATAAGGTGGTTAGAATTAAAAAAAAAAAATAATATTGGTTCCTTCATATATGATAATTTTTTTTTAATGTTATTAAGATTTTAGTTAGTTTTCATACATTTTTTTTATTATAATTTTATTGATTACATTTAAAAATGTATTGAATGAAGGAATTTTTTGATATTTAATGTAAAAAACCCCGAAAAGATTATTATTAGTAAGTAAAAAATTAAAATTATCTGTCTATATTCGGTTTTGATGAATATTTTCCGAAATAGTTTCTAACTTATTGTATTGTAGAGCATCATCAGGAGACATGAAGGTATCGTTATAAAAACGATTCACGTAAGTTAATCGGAAATGTTGGTAAGTTTAACGTTATTGTTCCATTCTTTATAAAAAATATTCTTAAGAATCATTTTAGACAGCTTTCAATACTGTTCATTTATCAAAAGTTTGGTTTAAGCAAATTTGAATAAAACGTGCTTGTTCTTCTGGAAGGTAAGTGGTCTCAAATTTTAATATTTATTATTAATAAAATCTAAGGGTTGGTTGATGTGTCAACAAGATACTGAGATTCAAAACAATAAGCAGAACACTCTATTGCTTTGTTTGGTTTGAAAAGATCAAAAGAACTTATAGAGCTTTCAGCTCAGCCTCAACTTTTACCTCAAGTCAGGTAAGAATATTAACAGCATTTTTGACAGGACGAGGACAAAGGTTCAATATCACCTACGTAGAATTCGTTATAGAAATTCAGAAAAGTGTAGGATATGTAATGATGATGACGAAATAGCAATGCATATACTATGCTACTGTGAAGGACTGAGAGCAGTTAGATATAAAGAGTTTCAATGCCCTAATGGCATAATGAATCCATTTGAATTTAGAAATATTGAGCTGAAAAAGATTTTTAATTTCTTAGAGGCTATTTGAATTGTGAAAGAGGAATACGGAAAAGCTTGCAGGGCACAGGAATATGCTATCACTATCTTATTTCCTGTACAAAAAACATTTAAAAGTTAATTATTATAAATATTAGTACTGCCTTCATAAATCAGTATAAGATATCATCGAAAGATGGGAAACAACAACTTAAAACGACTCTTATGTGAGCTGGATTTACTTTTGGAACTCAAAAAAACAAATTAAACAGAAAAGACGATGAACGCAAAGTGATGTCTTGAAATACTTAACTTAAGATGTTTTAAGGAATTAAGGATAAAAGAAAACCTCTGAGTTCAAAATAAAGGATACACTCGGCAATAGTAAGATCCTCAATACTGTATAGTGCCCAAACCTGGACAATGTACAGTGAGTTTAACAGAAAATTAGAAAGTGTTGAAATGAAGATGGTACGTCTGTCAAGAGGAGTCACAAAAATTGATCGAATACGAAGTAAAGATATAAGAGCTAGCATGGGAATTAAAGAATCGTAAGCAAGATAGAAACAAGCTAATTAAAGTGGTACGGCCACATAAAAAGACGTCAAACTCAAAACAATTACATTGTCACTCAAGCTTTGAATATACAAACTAACAACATTCCACAACCTCGAAGAGGAAGATAAGCCAAATTGAAAAAAAGCTGCAAACATACAATATCAGACAAGGCATTTTAAATGACAAACCTTAGGCATTAGAGCCATATTTAGAATTTCATTTAAATGTAGTATATTTTTAAATGAATAAAGCTAACGAAGGAGAAGATGGTCGAGTAGTTGAGATACCATCGTACCTTTCTAGATGTCACAGGTTCAATGTTTGGAGGTAACGGAAAAATCAAATAGTGCTATATTTGGAATCTCCCTCTTTAAAGGATTTATACAACATTAAACCATATCGAAAATTGAAGATATTGTGGAAAAGGACCTCAAGACATTAGATTTCTTTCTCACCATAGTAAAGACACCAAACCATGAGATGGTTTATGTCTTGGATAATACGTTTAAGCAAGAAATTGTACTAAATAGAATTAAGGTTCATGCTAAATGTTGAAAGTAATCTACCGGACCAAACGCTGCCTCCCATCATTAGAAAATTGCTGAATATAAATTAACATCTTTGTGCTTAGAGGTTGAACATATTTTGTTATGACCCATTTCGAAAAATATTCATCAAATACGACAAAAAAAAACTAAAAAAAAATGTCATCCATCTGAAATTATCAATTGAATCAATATTGACTTTAAACAAAAGAAAAAAAGTTTTCCATCCCAAAAAATAAAATATTATTTTGTGCCCAGGTGTAAAACGAACTGTCACATAATTCATTGTTCATCCTTCAATGAAACGCATCAATGACTTTTGAGACAAAAGAAAATTACATGTCTCGTTTCATTCAAAATTTAATAAATTTCAGATTGACCGAACCATTGAACTCGATAATTTCAGATGTATGTTTAAAATTAATAAATATGACAATTTTGAGACCAATTTTGTTTAATTTTAGCTTTTATTAAAATTAATCTTTTTTTTTTGATAAAAATAATTATCAATTTTGAAAGTAAATAAATAAAATTAAATTAAATTAAAATTTAAATTAGAAGTAAAAATAATAATTTAATATCAATATAAAATACAGGCACAAAAAAAATAAATATATACGAATTACATGACGAGACACGGTTACGATTACGGTTACACTTTCAATAATATACCATTTCAAAAAAGAAATTAAAAATTATAATCCAAATAAATAGAAATATTGTTTTGAAATAAAGAATTATATTTTTATCAGTAAAAATTTTCGTTGTTTTTTTCTTTAGATATCATTCAAAATCATACAACAAATTAATTCAATTTAAATATTTATATTTAAAAAAAAAAAATAATCAAGTAAGAGGTACGACTAATATTTAATATTAAAAACACGATTCATTTTGTATGATATTGCATTTGAAACTTTTTTTGTTTAACTTTATTTTAATACCTCATGTCACCATATCCCACTGTAGTCATTGTAACTACAGCCCACCAAAATGCATCGGGTATGGATTTGAAAAATGATACTTCAGCGCCAGCTTCGGCAAAATATACAGCCGATGAGAAGAGAACAACACCTGGGATATATTTGATTATATTTGTGTAGTTTGTTAAATTTTAAAATAATTTTGACATTTTCTTTTCTTAAATTTTATTTTAAGTAAATCATTTAAACATTTATATTGTAAACTGCTACTAGGAGTTTTTCGGTTTTTGTGGATCTTGAAGATTTTTGGTTTAATTGAACAAAAATATTTTATTGTTTAATTTTTTTTTCAGTTAATTTTGTAGCAGCCAATTGTATTTTTTGATAAAATTAACGATACGTTTGTGATTTTTAAATTTTACATTTTCGGTTGAAAAAAATATTTTTTTTTTTTATATAAAAGAAGAGTATCTAAAAGTGTTAATAAAAAGTCGTGAATGATAAATGAGATGAGAAAATGAATTTAACTTAAATGGAAAATAATAATAGTAACATTTCTAAAAATGGAATCAATGAATGATTAAAATTAAAAATAAATAATTGATGGATGAATATGATTAAAAAGGTTTCTTACAAAAAAATAAAGGTTTTATCTAACTTTTCTACTTATTTTTAACTTAAATTAATTTAATTTATTATTTTATTCTAAAAAAAGTTTTTAATTGAAACATGTTTTTTTTCTATTTAGTTGATTGAATGTATAAAAAAAATCATCAAAGTTTCATTAAAGTTCAGTTTTTATTATTAATTTATAATTAATAGCGAATAAAAAATTGAATTCAGTGGAAACGCCTGGTAGCTTGTAAAATATTCATATTTTTAATTTATTAAAAACGGTTAAAAATTTAAAAAAATTGATGATTTATTTTGTTGAATGGCAAAGTTTACTAAAATGAACTTTAACTCATTGGCTCTGAGATTAGGCTCAGAGATTGGGCTCCAGAGCCTGAAAATGGTCAGTGGCTTTTTCATAAAATTTCAAAATAGAGGATTTTTAAAAAATTTAAAATGGCGGAATTTATCAACAAATTTTTATTTAAAAAAATCAAATTGGCCGAATATTTCAAATTTTTTGTTTTTTTTGAAAAATCTGCCATTGTGAAAATTTTTAAAAAGCTCAGTCAATGATTTATAGTTATTGAAATTAAAACTTGATTTTATTTAATGAAACGCGTCCCATCGAAATGCATTTTTCTAAACCGCCCAGTGGTTAAAATTTCTCATTTTTTCTCTTATTACATCAACTACCAAAAAATCTTCCATATTACTAACGATAAACCCAATTTTCTAATTTCTTTAAATTCCTCCAATTTCGATATCTTAAAATTGATAAAATACATCATAAAAATATTGAAAGGAAGTTGTTTCAATCTATTTCGATTTTCTCTCACAATTTCATTTTATTTTGCCATGCACTACAAAAAAACCATTTTATTTTATATAAATTATGTTTGACTGATGATATTAAATTGCCTACCAATAAATAATAATAGCTATCTTTAAATATATATATATGATTATTACCGGAATCATGATTTGGTATTGGTTTGGTGTGATGAAGCGCGCAACAAGGGAACAAGCACACACACACACATACAGTGTAATAAAGGGACGGGAAATAATTTTTCTGATTTATCTTAATTGAATTTTCATTGAAAAATAAATAAATAAATTTTGTCGAAATCAAATTCGTGGAAGAGGGGCAAAAAACTTTATAATAATAAAAATAATTGAAGATTGATGTCATTTACTGAATAATTTAATTTTTGTTACATTTTACATTGAATAGAAAATTGAAACATAATTCTATGATGAAATAGATTAAAAATTAATTTTTGGGATGAAAATTATTTAAAAGCCACCTTTAAATAAAAAAAAGTGATCATACAATGATTAAAGTTGCTTTAACTTGAAATATAGAGAAGAGAAAAGTCAAAGAGATAACACAAAAAAATTGTAACATAACTTTTGATAAACAACTCCCGTGTGGGCAATTCTGGAGAAACAGCGTGTGCAGCACGTAGGCAGCATCGTTTCTTCAGACAATTTCAAATTTATCTTATTAATGACACAAATTACAGTTTTGTGGTTCTTTTTTTTTGTTTGTGTTTTATTTTGTAAAGGTTTCTTTTATTCATTTGTGATTTTATCTCCATTTTATTTGTTATTTTATATTCTTTTTTTTTACTCTAAATCACTTCCATTTTAAATATGGTAAGAAAAAAAACTATGATGCCTTTGGCAATTCCTTAAAAAATAATATTTTTATTTCCTTTGACATGACTTTTATTTTCCTTTTATTTGCTTTTATTCTCTTTCAACAAACAAACGTCACAATGTTTGCTTGGTAACCAATTAGCCAATGAGTTTGAAGAGCTTTGACAAGAAAAAGAAATGTAGACGTGAAATGAAAATTTCTCTGAAAACTTGCGTAATTGAAGGCAATATTTGTACAAGTGACGTAAATTTATAACACAGAGTAATGGTCTAAATTTAATTAGATATGAGTTTTAACTCATAAAAATTGAAATAAAAAAACATGAAATGAAATTTTGATTGAGATGCAAAATTTACTGCAAATTTTCCAGAAAGAGGCCTTTTTATTAGACTTTCAAGATTGGATAGAAAAATGTTGATAAATTGTGCTTTAAAATTCATTCAATTTAAAATTTTCTTAAATTTCGATTCATATGAAATTTAAATACAAAGAAAATAGAGATAAAAAGTCAAAGCTCTTTTAAGTATTTTTCGATCGCTCTCTTTAAGGGTTCTTGACTATCTTTTACGTACATCTCAAGTAAAATACACTAAAATTGTCAGGAAATCGTATTTTTTGTGTATATTTTATTGATTTTTATCCAAATGTTTATCAGATATTGAAAAATTTCATATCCTATCATTTATGTCGTTTAACTCATTCGACGCCGCTCCTAAGATATTGAATTTTGAACAAAAAGTTCTTCTATGATTTATTCTTTAGGTTAAAATGAAAACTTTTCTTTTCGGTGAAAATTTTAGGTTTCATATCAAAATTTTACAGGAGAGCCAAAACAAAATACGTATAAGTGCTACACAAACCTACACAAAAACCTTGTACGAGAGAGAAAAAACGCGACTTTAAAGTTTAGCTCATTAATTTTTAGTTTAAGATTTAAATTCAAAAAAGATTCAACTGTTTGATACAAAATATCTTAAATTAAGACTTGACCAAGAAATTTTTTAATTTGAACGAGAGAAGTGACCTCAAACTAGGTGCTGCGTTAACGCAACGGATGACGCAAATGGGTTAACGGTCGTAAGCGAATGGTAATTGTCGCTTTGCATCAGAAACGCATTAAGAATTTTACTTTTAGAGAAGGTGTGAGGGAGGCAGACCAAACCCCATCCTTGTCCCCTGGTAAGTCGGTTCTTATAAGAAAGAATGAATCGAGATCATAGATGGCGCCACTTGTAATTTAATTCGTTCATTTTAACATTGAAATATAATTCAAATTTTAATAAAATCCGAATTCGTTCTCACACCTCAAACACGTTGATTCAAATGTAGTCATTACTTGTTGAAAAGGAATCTTTTTGTATAATCAACTTCTCAATTGTTGAGATAAAATACAAAGTAAGAAAAAAAAAATTTCATTGTACATATAAAATAGAACATTATCCTTTTAAAAGCTTTCATATTATCGGTCTTTTCATTGAAAAATGAAGCAGTTTCTTAACAAATTACATTTAAAATGTGGCAAATTTATTATGTAATCATCTTATTTTCTTACTTGTAACATGTAACACATCACACCCTTAAATCACTTTTGTAATACATTTCGAGAGTCTATTTGTGTGATGTTCGTGTCTTTTTATTTTTTCCAAAATGGTCATCATTATAAAAATGAAAGAGTTGTACGTGAATGTGTGTGTGTTACATACACAACAATCAAGAAGCAATAATTTTCAACAATCCTTTTATATCTACTATAATTTTTTCTTTCATTTCATAGACGCATGTATGTGTGTGTGTGCGGTATAAATAGTGGAAATAAAGATAAATCCCAGACATAAGAGAACACGTTTCCAATTCAACTATACTTGAATTATTATTATTCTATGTTTTCTTGAGATATTATTCGCATTATTCATTGTTCAATGATTGCACAAGTGACGTTCTTTCGTAATAGTAATTTAAGTTACAAAAAAATATCAGAAAAACTATGACTTGAATTCTTGTAACACAATGAATGAAAAAAAAAATAATAAAACCAGAAGTAATTTATGCATGAAGAACTATTATAATGATTATAATGCAAGGAGATTGTCAATTCAGATTTATGTAAAAATTTGTAATAAAAATCTTGTGCAATCAAACTTCAATTGTAATAAATTTAAGAATCAATAAATAATTCGATGAATTTTCCCAACCGCAATATTGAATTTTCCCAAAAACCTCTCTAACTTCAATGAATTTTTACTTTGATTGTAACATGAAATCGCTGTATTTGTTATCATAATTATTATCTATTAAATTGCTACTCTGATTCAAAATTTCATTGGAATCTAAAATGATGTTACAAAATATTTCAAATTAATTTCTCACTAGAATAAAATCAGTAATCATGTATAGAAATGAAAATGTAAATATTTGTAAAAATGATTTTCAATTAAAATTCAATTTATCACTTATTTGTACAATGTACAATGTTAAATAAAATTTCTATGGAATTTATTTCTAGGAAAAGTGTATTATCAAAATTTAATTAAAACATTTTTCTACTTTTACAGAAGTTTTCAACGACTTTCTTGGCGAAGATTGCGCTATAAAAATTTTATAAAAAAAATTTTGTTCTCATGGCAACTGTGGCTATTTCTAACAGGAATTTTAATTGATAGACTCTCCATTTTAGAAAAAAATTAGAACTCCTAACTACTCGACAGTTTAGAAAAGTGCATTTCGATGGGACTCGATTGATTGAATATAATAAATTTTTAAATAAAATAAAGATGAATATATGTAAATATTTTGATCGGAAAATTTTGGTGAATTTATATTTATTGATAAATTTGTACACTGGTTCTTCATGCAATTCTAAGCATCTGTGCAAAAAAAAAAAAATTTTCCGTACACACGTTCTCGAGATATCGCGCTTTGAAATTTCGCGAATGGCGCGCGCGCCCATTTTTTGACTTGTGATATCTCGCGAACCACAAAACGCAGAAAAAATTCTAAATATGTTTTAGAAAGATATGAAGGATATCTTTATTAATTTTTTATAATATTTTAAAAAAAATATTGATTGCATAATTAAATTTCAATTTAAAACTCTATTTTTCCATTTTCTGGCAGTTGGACGTGATAAATTTTTATTTTTTTAATATGATTCTGTAGCTTTCATATTCAGCAATACATTTATTTTGGTTTTGGTTTTGGTAGCCTTGAACTTTTAAAGATACAGAGCCTAAAAGAGCGCTTTAATTACAAATTTTCATTAAAAAGTTCAGATGGTGACTTTTTCATACAAAAACAAGAATATTCATACTTTTGGTGATTCATTTTGGTGTCTTATGTTACTCAAATGTTTGGTACGCATCATAAAAAACTCTTTTTTCATAACAATTGTAATTAAATGGCTCTTTTAGGCTCTGTATCTTTAAAAGTTTAAGGCTACCAAAACCAAAACCAAAATAAATGTATTGCTGAATATGAAAGCTACAGAATCATATTAAAAAAATAAAAATTTATCACGTCCAACTACCAGAAAATGGAAAAATAGAGTTTTAAATTGAAATTTAATTATGAAATCAATATTTTTTTAAAAATATTATAAAAAATTAATAAAGATATCCTTCATATCTTTCCAAAACATATTTAGAATTTTTTCTACGTTTTCTGGTTCGCGAGATATCACAAGTCAAAAAATGGCCGCGCGCGCCATTCGCGAAATTTCAAAGCGCGATATCTCGAGAACGTGTGTACGGAAATTTTTTTTTCTTTGCACTGATGCTTAGAATGGCATGAAGAACCAGTGTACAAATTTATAGCAAAAAATAAAGGCATCCGAAATTTTATTTATATTTCTCCCCATATGTAAATATTTTGATCGGAAAATTTTGGTGAATGACAGTGGGAAAAAAAAAGTTTTGAAATGTTTCTAAAAAAAAATCCGCTAAAAAACTTAAAAAAATCTGTCATTTTGGAAAAATCGGCCATTTTGGGAAATTTTGGGCTTTTGACCATTTCCAGTTTCTCAATCTCATGAGCTCCTGTATCCTGCAGAAAAAAAACCCGACTCCGCTCTGACGAACCATTCCGGTGTTGTAGACCCAAACGAATTTTTAACCGATCATAGGCTCTGGAGCCTAGTCCTAAGCCCAAGCTCTTCTATTCAACAAACAGACACCCAACCTCGCTCTGACGCACCATTCCGGAGTTATAGAGCTAAATATGGGACATAGTGTAAGAGTGACGCAGTAACGGTGGACAAACCCTCTATAATAATGCATTTTTTTCTTGCGAAATGTACTGAAAAATTATCTATTAAGATATCTAACGACGAATGAAATATCTGAATTAATTTAAATTAAGCCCAAATTGGCCTGAGTTGACCACGCTCTTCAGCTTGTGGTCGATAAAATAGTTTTAAGAGCACTATGTAAGAATTTCCAGGCCTGAAAGCGTCGAGCAGCACCTGGTAAGACGAAATAACAAAGCATATACGAAGAAATATGTCTAAGTAGAAGTATAGAAGAAAATGATAGAGCAGATGAATTAGCTAGAAAAGGATCTTCTAAAGCTTATAGAACAGAAGATATCAAATGTGGTATCTCCATAGGTACTGTCATGCCCAAAAAGAGCAGAGGAACTGTTGAACTTATCAAAAACACAAATAAGGTGGACCATTGGAATATTCAAAGGTTACGGGAAGCTTAAATACTATCTAAAAACCATTAACCTTACGCAGGATAATACCTGCATATATTGTGATAATGACATAGAAACGGCAAAACACATAATATGTGACTGTGAAAAATGTGAAAGATTGAGAAATCATATCTTCGGAAATGGTCATCCCGATCCGGGTGATTTTCGAGGATATGAGCTAGGACTATTACTGAAATATTTAAAATCGATTGGACTACCAATAGATCGTTGAAATACGCATGTACACTGACTTAATGGCACATATGGTCAGGTACGTCCACAATAGGGCTTTGGTTTGAGGTGGACGACTTTTCATATGTGATCTAATCTATGCCAAAGTATAAAAATCATTTGCACCACTTTTCATATAAATTCTTCCAAAAACTTGTTATCAAGTCGTTGAAAACTTCAGTAAACAAATCTCTAGATGTGAAAATTGTGTAACAATAAAACTTCTTTTAATATTTACTTTTATTATTTATACAAATCAAATTATTGAATATTTCTTCATTTTCTCTTCAAAAAAAAACGAAAGAAACTTTTATGTTAAACTAAATCAAACTTTTTAAACATCATTCATGTCATTTCTTATCCATAAAATTTTAAATATATGTTTTCAAAATTCATTCACAAGCTAATAATAAATATTTGAACTGTGAACTTTTATTTTTAAAGTTATAAGAAATATTTATTTGAATTTTAATTTTAACAACAACCAAAAATCTTGAAAATAAATAAATAGAAAAGTTTGATATTCCATTGAATTCTAGATGTGAGTGCGGAATTAAATAATAAATTATAATAATAAAGAAAAAATAAAATTAAAATAAAAAATAATTTATGATGAAAAATGATGATAATTATTTAAAGAAAAGAACTTTTTGTGCATGTACTTACCTATGAATAGGAAAAATATAAGTAAACCTAATTCCCGCATAGATGCTTTTAATGTTCTTCCTAAAATTTGTAAGCCTTTTGAATGCCTAGATAATTTAAATATTCGGAACACTCGAACTAAACGTATCACCCGCAAAATTGCTAAGGACATAGCCTGATTCGTTGACTTGTCCTGTGTGTGTGTGAGTAAAAATTTAAATTTATTATTATTTTAAATTAATTTCATTAAATATTTTTTTTTGTTTTCATTTGAATGGAGCAACACAAACCTGTGGACTAACTGGCGCTTTTGGAAGATTTAACGTATCTTCTTCCTCGGCTACAACAGTTGCTAAAGTTATGAAATAAGGAATGATGGCGATTATGTCAATTATGTTCATGACGTCCCTGCAGAAATTTAATTTATTCGGACAAGCAAGGAACCTTTTGTGAAATGAAAATTCAATTAAAAGATCGATTTTAATGCGATTAAAATGAAATGATTACCTGACGCTAAGTTCGAACGTAAACCATACAATACATATGGTTTCTATTAGGAAGAACGGATCTGTTATATCGGGCACTTCATCTTCCTCGATTTTTGTGCCATTAGTTGTGGTATTAAATACCTATTTAAATTAAAATAAAATAATCAAATTTGGATGCTCATCATAATCGTGAAATGTAAAATGAAATATCTCACCTTATAATGTTTAAATTCGGGTAATGTTTCTAAACAAAATATAACAATAGATAAAAGTATAACAAATACGCTAATTATGGCTACAATTCTGGCCGCTTGTGAACTCTCTGGATACTCAAACAACAACCACACCTTACGCTGATTCTCATTGTCAGGTAATGGCTTTTCCTCTTCCTTAATAAAGCCTTCATCCTCTCTGTTTATTTCAATTATATATATTTTTATTTTTTTTTTTCGTGTAACGAATTAACGTGTGTTTGAATATAAAATTGAAATTAGTAGGAGAATGTTAAAACATTGATGGAAGAAAGAGAAAATAATTTAGTGTTAATAATTTTCCGTTGAATTTTGAAAAAAACATAAATTTTTTACTGATATGTAATTGAAGGTATTTAATTTTACAGGTAGATTAGCGATAATGGCGACAGTGGAGCAACAATTAATCGTTGTTTGTTTTTTTAAATGTCATATGATGATGCATTTTTCATGTTATATAAAGAAACAGGAGAGGATGAACTTTGTCGAAAGAAGTGAAAATACTCAATACTGTAAAGAATTCAACTTATAAAATGTGTCTCTTCGCAATAATTACATAATTGACGTCCATTTGACTTGGGGCACTGAAATTAAAATCTAGCCTCTTGTTTGTTTGTTTGACTTGTGATCGTGCTTAAAAATTGCTTTGAATTTGAATTATTTTGAATTAAAATAAGTCTAAGCTATTAAAAATCGTATCTATGAACTATTTTTTGGATTTTAATTTTTTTTTTTTGTTAGATTGTAAGGAAAAAACTTGTTAAAAAGAAAAATCAAGCGGCAAAAGTGAGCAAATTTCATGGTGTGCAAGCATATCTTACTTGAGATCTTCGATTTTTACACTTAACTTGCAAAAAAAATTATATTTCAAATGTAAATGTTACGAATTTTTTCCGTTTTAATTGAGAGTGCACTTCTGGAATCAAGTAATTCAATAAATTCTAATTCTAAAGTGAGGCCCGTAGTTGAATTTCCGAAATTCCAAAAGCACTTTATTCCATTAAATTTGATTCGATTTTTTTTTTAACTTTACTCGTAATGGAATTCCTCTCATTGAAAAAAATTCATAATTTCACATGATTTTGCTTATAGATTTTTGAACGGAATCTGTTACTTTCTCGCTTGTCTGCATATGTTTTTTTTTTGTATAAATATAATTATTTTTTTTTTTTTGGCGATCTACTAATTTAATTTCAATTTTATTATCTACTCTATTAATTTAATTTTGATGTTACGATAAAAAAAATACAGTATAGTAAAGTTTTGTTTTAATTTTTTTTTATTTTAATTAATTCAATAACGTAATTACTTCAGATTTTTTTAACAACACCTTCAAGTAAACGCATTAAATTGAATGGACAGAGAATTTGTATGAAAATGAGAATAATAATAAGAAGAAGAAGAGCATAAAGGAAACAGGAAACAGTGTAACGACAGTTAAATTGGTTGTAAGGTGTCTTAAATGTGTTGAAGGGGGATAAAAAATTAATTTTAACAGTAAATTTGACAGAAAATGTAAATCATGATGGAAAGGAAGGGGGATGGAAATAAAAATGAAGTTAAGAAGTTTGACTTTGAATCAAAAATTTACAGTAACAAGACAATTTTTGTACTCATTAAACTTTATGCGCCATCTGGTGGGTATCCTCAGAGTGCTTTTTGTAAGATTATGATCAGTTTTAAACTTTCCCTGGAAAATTTTCAAAGAACAAGGTCATTGATAATTATGCTGTTGGATAAGGAATTCAATTTGTAGATTTAATGGAGTAGAATCACCTTTGAGGATTTTTTATTTGGATCCACCAGATGGCGCTCTGTGAGCATTTTATCTGATATCGGTCAATTTAAGAAAAAAGATGTTGACTAAATTGCAGTTCGATTGAAAATTCAATTTTGAAGGACACACTAAATAGAATGTTTTATCTGAATTCAGTAGATGGCGCTGTGTTGGCGTTTCATACGATATTTGTCCGTTTTTTAGGCTTCAATGAAAATATTTTCAAAAGCAATGTCCCAGATAAGTATGAATATCGAAGCCGACCGAAAATTCAATCCTTCAAAAAAGTATATTTCGATTTTTGGATTGGACTCACTAGATGGCGCTAAAATCGAAATTTGTAAATTTACACAGAGCAGAAAATTCAAAAACAGCAATGAAATAGTTTCGTCGATAACTTTAGTGTGGTTTAAATTTAGACTCAATTATAGGAATATTTTGAAGGATATAACTAGCTGAGAGATCTAAAAGCAAAAAAAAAGTAACAAAGAAAATCATATTACAACGAATCCATTTTACTTCGACGATTTAGCAATGTCTCAAAATAGAGAGTAGTAGGATGATTTTTATTTCGAGCTGACTGTCTCAGAAAAGCGGTTGCTCCACTGCGTTTACTTTTCTTTGTGTTACTATCAATATTATCATTACTGTTACTGTATATATATGTAAATTTGATATTATTTTTTTTTATTTTAATATAAATATTTTTTTGTAAGATGTATTTTTGTTGTGTGATATAGTTAGAATTAGTTTTTATGTAAAAGATGAAGGAGCGAGATGTGTATTTTTATGTTTCTCATTTTTTTCTTGTTCTGTTTAATCAAAACTTACCTAAATTTATTAGTCGCTGCTTCGCCTAATTCATAAAATTTAATTTCTTCACTAAATACATCTAAAGGTACATTAACGGGCCTCCGTAGTCGACCGCCTTTAATAAATAATTATAATTTTGTTTAATTTTGATTTTTGTTTTTTGTTGTATTTACATCACTTTTTATATTTGAAAAATCTGATCGCGAAAAAATTTTTTTTTTACTTTTACAATAAAAATTATGTGCAAAATTTTCGTGTTTAATTTTTTTTTTCAAGCAATTATTATAATTTTTAATCCTAAATAAGGCAGGCGAGAACACTTACCGCTTTGATAGTAATATAATATAGCATCAAAACTCGGTCGATTCCGATCAAAAAAATATTCATTACGTAATGGATCGAAGTACCTTAGTCTTCGATCTGGATCACCTAGTAATGTATCTGGAAATTGATTAAGCGTTCGAAGTTGGGTTTCGAACCTTAAACCGCTAACCTGTTTATGTGATTTTTTATTTTCATTTTTGTTTCGTGGTCAATTTTTGCATTGCATTGCATAAGAGAATATAAAGAGAAAAGAAAAAAAATAACGAAAAGGAAGGAAAAGTTAAATATTAATTTTGCATTTGTTGTGTTTAAGTAATTTTGAAGCAGCAGCGCAATCGTGCAACAGCGTACTTACATTTATAACAACACGTTCACAAAAATCATGATCATGTGGTATCGGTTCGAAATGGGTTGGGCCTCCACCAAATCCACCATGTCCTCCTGCCCCCCCTTCTTCGTCTTGACTGCTTAATTTGGGTAGAGACCTGAAATGAAATGAAACGAAAGAAGAAGAAAAAATTTAATTTAATGATCATCATTCATTTTCTTTTGCAAAAGTACATTAAAATAAAACAATAAAAATTTATATTAAATTTACTGAGAAAAATTGCTGCTATAAAATTTTAATTGATCTCTAGACTACCGATATAAATTCTCATTACCACACACACACAACACCCATAAAGACGTCATCTCATTTATTCTTGTCTCAGACTATGTATATTCACTTTTGTGTGTATTTTAAACGATAAAATGCATCAATTCATACGGAAAATCATCATGGACCAGTAAAATCCATATAAATTCTTCAGAGTAATAATAAAAGCAACAGTAGAATCACAATCGTCTATTTATACGAGAAAAAGGCAATAACATCACTTTTCAGTGTGTGCATGTACAATTTTCTGCATATACATTAAATGACTGTTTATAGGTCATACAATGACGTCATTGGATTTGACCCAAATTTTCCCATTTTTTCATTGTGGCAACAAACAATTTTACAGTTGACGTTTTTTTCCTTCTTTAATTTATTTGACTTAATTTGGATATGATGGTACTCACTCATTTAAAAAAATTGTTATTATTTTTTTTTAAATCTCTCTTCACCTTAAAAATGAATCACTGATGTTGAACGCCATGTGTGACAAGATGATAAATATTCGTCGCATTGCACATGAATTTAATTCTTGTTTTCGACTAATGTTGTTATGTATATTTTGCTGTTTTTATTTTTTTTACAATTTTTTTTGCTTAAAAAAACATGATAAAGTTAAGTTTTGTGCATCATTACAAATCCCCTTAGGATGTAGCGCACATACACACGTATAATCTGTGTAATGTATGTAAAAAAACAATAAAAGTTTAGCAATAAAATAAATTTACTTTTATTTGAAAATTATATGAGTATAAATACACCGATAACGATTTGGGTAATGTGATTTTCTATGGATGTAATAATAGAACAATTAAATTAAATGAGATTTCAATATAAAGGGCATCTCTTGTTTTTTTTTGTGTTCTATGGGAGTGTTGTAAGTACGAGTCATGTGGATTATGTCATTGACAATAATGACGCACGTTACATTTTCCAATATAATTTTAATTGTGTTTAAGTATTTGACAGAGATGGGAGTTTTTGTTTGTCTTATGAAGATTATCGTGAATGTTTGAAAATGGCCTTTAAAGTCACTTCCTTGCTTAATCTGATCCTGGACTATAATCTGGAATTTCTGATACCTTTAAAGGGAAATTTCACCCTAAAAAGAGCAATTTAGCCCTTGAATGTGTAATGTACCCAAAAAAGAGCAATTTAATCTTGAATGGGTAATTTTACCCTAAAAAGAGCAATTTAACCCTTGAATGGGTAATTTTACAATAAAAATAGCAATTTAACCCTTGAATGAGTAATTTTACCCTAAAAAGAGCAATTTAACCCTTGAATCGGTAATTTTACCCTAAAAAGAGCAATTTAACCCTTGAATCGGTAATTTTACCCTAAAAAGAGCAATTTAATCTTGAATAGGTAATTTTACCCTAAAAAGAGCAATTTAACCCTTGAATGAGTAATTTTACCCTAAAAAGAGCAAATTAAATCCTTGAATGGGTAATTTTACCCTAAAAAGAGCAATTTAACCCTTGAATGAGAAATTTTACCCTTAAAAGAGCAATTGAACCCTTGAATGAGTAGTTTTGCCCTAAAAAGAGCAAATTAAATCCTTGAATGGGTAATTTTACCATAAAAAGAGCAATTTAACCCTTGAATGGGAAATTTCATCCTAAAAAGAGCAATTTAACCCTTGAATGGGTAATTTTACCCTAAAAAGAGCAATTTAACCCGTGAATGAGTAGTTTTGCCCTAAAAAGAGCAATTTAACCCTTGAATGAGTGATTTTACCCTAAAAAGAGCAATTTAACCCTTGAATGGGTAATTTAACCTAAAAATAGCAATTTAACCCTTGAATGAGTAATTTTACCCTAAAAAGAGCAATTTAACCCTTGAATGAGTAATTTTACCCTAAAAAGAGCAATTTAACCCTTGAATGAGAAATTTTACCCTTAAAAGAGCAATTGAACCCTTGAATGGGTAATTTTACCCTAAAAAGAGCAATTTAACCCTTGAATGAGTAGTTTTGCCCTAAAAAGAGAAATTTAACCCTTGAATTCATAATTTTACCTTAAAAAGAGCAATTTAACACTTGAATCGGTAATTTTACCCTAAAAAGAGCAAATTAACCCTTGAATGGGTAATTTTACCCTTAAAAGAGCAATTTAACCCTTGAATGGGTAATTTTACCATAAAAAAAACAATTTAACCCTTGAATGGGTAATTTTACCATAAAAAGGGTAATTTTAGCCTAAAAAGAGCAATTTATCCCTTGAATGGGTAATTTTACCCTAAAAAGAGCAATTTAACCCTTGAATGAGTAGTTTTGCCCTAAAAAGAGCAATTTAACCCTTGAATGTCTAATTTTACACTAAAAAGAGCAATTTAACCCTTGAATGGGTAGTTTTACCCTAAAAAGAGCAATTTATCCCTTTAATGGGTAATTTTACCCTAATAGGAGCAATTTAACCCTTGAATGGGTAATTTTACCCTAAAAAGAGCAATTTAACCCTTGAATAAGTAATTTTACCATACAAAGGGTAATTTAACCCTAAAAATACCCATTTTACCCTTTAAAGGGCAATTACATTAAAAAAGGAAAATTACAAGTCAAAAAGAGAATTCCTGATAAAAAAATATTCATGTTTCCACTTCCCTGAACCTTTTTGCATTGAATCATAACACTATTATTTTATACTCATTCTTCTTTTATTTAATTTTATATACAAATAAATTTATATTTTTGATTATTCATTAAATGTTATATTTAAATCACTCTTCTGTAATTATATTATTGGCAGTTAGACAAGAAACAAACCGGTACAAGGTATTTTAAGCATAATTAAAAACAAAAATAAATTTCATCGTTCACACACAATTTACACACAGAACATACACAGAATAATTTATTTTTAGAGTTCAATTTAAATAAAAATAAACTTTTCTGAATATTGTTTCGTATACTGTGCGTGTGTGTGTGTTTGCACTCGTATGTGTGTGTGGTAAAACTTTTTTGTTTTATTTGTAACAGATTTGATATAACCATAAAATAATGATCATCGTTATGATTGTTATTATTTAAAATAAACTAAAAGAACATGATTTTATGTTAAAATTTTAATACAAAAATAATAATAAAAAAAAATATAAACATTTCCGAGTAGTATAAAAACTAATTAATATCAACAAAAATTTTATGAAAACTTTGTTTTATTTTACCTGAAATCTCTGATTCACTCACACACACACACACACAAATACATAAATAAAGTTTATAATTGGCCGAAACACACAAAGACCGACCACCCAATTTATTTATATGATAGCCAGACTGGTTGGAACTTCATTAAATAAACACAAAAGAGGTTCATTAAAAATGAAATGTGCAAATTTAACCTATTAAAACATTTTTTTTATTTGTATTTTTACACATGACTGAACAAAAACAGTAGTTTTAAGTTGATGTTTTTGTTGTTGTAACTTTCATATTGAAAGGAAAAAATTTAAATGTATGATAAATTTTATGAAAAGAGAAGAGGGAGGTTTACGCAAATTAATATTCAAGGGATTTTAATTTTACACCCAATTTCACTTTAGGTAAAAAAATTATTTTTAGGGATTCTTTCTTTAATCAATCAATTTATTGATAAAATTTGAGTTGAATGAGGTCATCATTTAATAAATTTTTATCAAGGAAATTTATTGATTATGATTTAACGTTAAATGGATCTGCTTGATTGAAATTTATGAATTTTTGAAAATGAATTGGGAATATTGTAGCACGAAAGTCATCAAGATTATAAGTGATCGAGCCAATCCTGAAGCTAATAGCCCAATGGACGTGGACGCACATAAAGGTCTTAATATAAACCTAATGCAAGAAACAAAGGCAAGAGGTGACTCAGGAGAAAATAGTGACGACAGGGCAGTGAGCACTGCAGACGATGACAACGCTAGGTTCACACAATCCTCCATGACCTCCTCTGTCGACACTATTACTGAAAATGCCTTATTGGAAGGTTCAAAGGATGTCGATGATGTTTCAAAGGCTATAGACATCCTTGGCATCAATCAGCCCGAAACGAAAACCAATAGGACTAAGAAAAATATGCCTGGTAGCCAGAGAAAGAGGCTCAAGCATCTCCTAAAGCTGGAACTAAGTAAAAAGGAAGCACTATAAAAGTCCAAGCAAAAAGTACAATGGGCAGATAAACCAAAAGCTGGCCCACGACTTCGCCACAAAAGGCCGATAAAAGGAATCGCTCTGACGCCTATATCACCCCAGAAGCGGAGAAAAAAGTGAAAGTTAGTACAGGAGCAATACCAAAAAATAAACCGAAAGGGACCAAGCCTTCTTACAGTGAGATGGTCAGTGCTCACAAAGTAGGTATCGACCCAGACAAACAACTGAGTACTGAAGAGATGCACATTATCAAACGGTCAGTTCTGCAAATCATCTACGAACAAAGAAAGGGTGTTAATTTCAAACCGCGGTTCACCCCGGACTGTCCTAATACAAAACCAAGCTTTGATCAAACGAATTGAGTGTCCATCATTAAAAGCAAATTTGATTCATTTGCTAAAGGGTGGATTGAAAACTACTAACGGCCCTAGCATTCTGTATGATTTCCTTTAAAATTCACGCTAAACCTTACTTTTACGATCGACTGGGCCTTTCTGACATTTGCCAGATTGCTCGTATGGCCAATCCACCACTGGCAACGTGAGATCTTCATCACAACAGACAATGCCCTTACATATGCTCCTAGTAATACCTTCAGAGTCGATGTTTTGCGAAAATCAATGCAACAGCCGCCCTCAAATTCTGATTCAATTATTCCAATAAAATAAACGTTAAATTTCATAGCATAACATTATTATTATTATAAGTACAATCATTTATAATCCAACAAGCCACCACTTTGTTATTATTAGTGCAGATTTAAAATTTAATTTTTATTTTATTCATAAATGTTGAAGGATATTTCATTTTACACTGCACTTCACACTGATAAACTACTATAATATTAATAAAATCTTCAAAAATGGTCATAAAAATACACTCGACATTATGTTTGGCACTTTTCCAAAACTTAAAATAAAAAAAAACATAATAATATTATTTGTGTGTGTTTTTCCATTCCAACAACTACTCAATTTCACTGTATCATATATGAAATTGAGATGCAATTCTAAGTTTACATTAAATGTCTATTAGACCGAAATAGAAAACTTTTATTATTAGCTTTTTCAATTCATTTATTGAATTTGTCCGAAAAAAAAAGTTCAAGTGACGCAATCGATGTAAATTGTTCCTACTGATGCTTCTATATTTGTATTTATATTGTACCCAAAAATAACATTGAAATATAAAATAAAATAATAAATTTTGCACATTTGTAGATTGGGATGCTGCTGATCATGATGATGATAGTTGCGTGTATTTTATTCATTTTCACATTTCATCTCATTTTATTGAATCCCAAAGGACTTTAAATGTATTTTCATTTATATGTAGGCAAAATTTTTCAGATCATTGTTAATATTTTATGATACACAAAAAATGAGTTGTGATATTAAAGTGTATGAAAAATACAATTTCAGCATATTGAATGAAAAATTTGAGTTCAATTTAAATAAAAACGAGCTTTTAACATTTTTGTGTGGTGTTTTGTTTATTTATTTGTTATAAATTAAATACGTGGAAGATTAAAAGTCTTTTGATATTAAATGGATTAAAATGATTCAGGGATGAGGATTTTGAGGTGAGGTGAAAATGGTTTTTATTGGTTAAATTAAAAGTTATTTGATGAAATGTAAAAAAATATCCATAAAATCAAAAATCAACGAAGTCAAAATATCCCAAAGTATACCAAGTACCATGTCATCTGAATTTTGTCGGTAGTTCAAGACCCTATTCAACGCATCTCAACGTTATTTGGACTCATTTATGTCAAATTTTCTCTTTTGAAATTTTTACACAGGTAACATCCCTGAACAATAAATACCTTTACGTAATTTAAACTAATAACCACATTTTATACATTTCCATTTAATGAAAATATTTGAAACCAAACAAATTTTACTTTGATCAATCAGCTTTAAAATGTTTGCATCTGTAAAAGGAATTTATTATATTTACAAACAATTTCTTTGATTTTAATCTTATTTGCCTTATTTTAAAGGTATTCGTGTCTTTGAAATTATGGCTCAGATTAATTTAAAAAAATAGGATTTAAACACTTCACTGTCTTGATTTAATGAAAAGGAATTTACATTGAAAAAAAGTGACATATCCAGTTTTTCTTCTACTTATTACTTTTAAAACACAAAGTTTTATTCACTAAAATTAATCTCTAAACACAGATAATATAAAAACAAAATAGATCAAATATTTACTTTTGAGACTATAATATTAGAATATAAATCAAAGTCATTAAAGGAGGAAAAATTATGTCAACTTTTGACACCATATGCTCCAAAGCTAACCATTTACTGAAAGGAATGGCAAAGAAAAATGAGGGAAAATTAAACATTTCCTCCTTTTTCTTTTATTTTTTTTTTACATTTTTAATATTATCAAAGTATTAGAATGTCATTTGTATCGACAATAGCTGTCATAATGAACGACATTTAAGCATCTGCTACAAAATTTAATATTTATGCATAAATATTTCCCTTTTTCTCGTCTTGTCTCTCATTTTACACACTCTGAATTGAGACTGTTAAGAAAAATTAAGGGAAATTCGATTGAAAAATCGGGATTTTGACTAGAAATACGAGGTAAGAACCGAAAATACATTTTTCAACCCCTTAATGTATGCAAAATAGCCACGTTGGCTTCAGAAAAGTTAAAGCTTAATAAATTCTCTACAACTTTGCTTCTGATCACTTTCACCTAAAACTTACAGAAACCTGATTTTTTTTTGTTTGAAAAACAGTCAAAATCTAGAGAAACCCCAAAATCGAGACAGTTCCCTTTAAATTGCATGTCTCTCTTTTTACAACGTTATCACATTATAATAACGTGTTAAAATGAAGAATGTTAGGATGATGGCAAAAAATGTGTGCTAATAAAATAATAATAATAATATAAAAATGCATTCAAAATCTTATGTCACACATTTTGATAGAATGAAACATGCATTTTTATTATTAATAATATTTTACATTCACTTATAGAAAAAAAAAATCTATTTTTAAACTTTTACATTAAAAATATATGTGAAAAATTTTATCATACAATAATATTTTCATTTGAAAACTCCCACCAAAATTGAAAAAAAATTGTAAATTATCGTTTTGATTTAATTTTAGCATTGCCATACCTTGTCTCACACTTTTACGATGATAACTTTATTTACACGTGCTAAGTAAACAAGAAATTTTATTTTATTTAAAAAAAAAAAATAATAATAATAATAATAAAACTATGAGTAGCGTAGTGTAATTTGTGTACAACAACAACAAAAAATATATGTATATTGTCAAGTGGTTTTTCTGATGCTAAAAATAGCATTTTTTTAAGTTGATGTTGATTGTGCCACGATATTTTTACTTGCGCTCACTCTCTTTGGGTGGGATAATGATGTTAGTGTGTAGTTAAGAGTCGGTATAATTAAATTTTTATTATGAGGAAAATAAAATAAAATAAAAAAAAAACTTTTGAAAAGACATGTCTCTATCTTTTGTAATCATCTTTCTTATTTTTATTTTTTTTTGTCATCAACTGATAAGATTCTTTCTTTAGATTTTTTTTTGTATTTTTTTCAATGAAAATGTTTTATTCTTTTATTTTGGTTTTCATTATATAAATTTTTTTTTTCATTAAAATGTTTTTGTATTCCAAATGACAGTTTCCCGCTCTTCCTGTTTTGTATTTTTAAAAAAAGTTTTATCAAGATAAGTAACTTCCGCGCTGAGTTTGGAAGGTTTTCACTTCATATCGTTGATATGAAAAACGTGTACTCGTGTAAACGTGAAATTTTCTATTAAAAGTCGAAAGATGAAATTCTCTGGCTAACTCATTTAGAAAAATTTTAAAAATTCTTATTTTTGTGGAAGCCAAGTCAAAATTCGTCAGCGGAGATAATCGATTAATACAAATTAAAACAAAAATAGAGTGGCTGATCCCCCTTGTGGAGGATTTTTAGGCATTATGGCAGCCAGATCTTGCTTAAAATCAAAAGATGAAAACCCAGATATCTAAACCTTATCAGATAGTTAAGCAGCTTTAAAGGCGCTTAGCAAAACAAATGTTACTTCTAAGATAGTCTACGAATGCATGGAAGAACTGAACTTGCTTTCTAACAATAATCGTTTGGTTCTTATGTGGGTTCCAGGTCATCAAGGTATAGAAGGAAATGAAATTGCTGACAAATTGACAAGAGAAGGAGCCTCGAAAACCTAAACCTACTACTGGAATAGCTTTGACATCAGTAAAACTGGCTAATTTCCGTTGGTTAATTGACGAGGCAACATTCTACTGAGACAACCTTTACATTGCAAAGCACTCCAGGTTACTGATACCAAGAATTATGCCGAAAAGAACTAGAGAGCTAATGAACATGTCAATACAGGGTATTCGAGTGATTACAGCATTTTTATCTGGACATGCAAGAGTAAACAGTCACTTATTTAGAATAGGTGTGAGAAATAATGTGGACTGTCGCCTGTGTTGGTATCATGAGGAAACTGCAATGCATATCTTATGTGATTGTCGGTGTCTCGAATCAAAGGGATTTAATATATTGGGGACTGGTAGAGCTTTACCTTTAGACTTAGTCCAGATGGATATAAGACTAATTTACCGCTTCCTAAAGAGTATGTCTCTAGTTAAAGAAGAATATTCTCTTTAGCAAGATGAGAATTATGGGTATAGTTGTAGCAACAGCGAACGAGTTTCTGCCGAGCGTTGAAATGAAGGTGCAAGTATGAGTCTTGACATATCTAGGACATGATTGATTCACTCTTTCATGCGAATGTAGATTAAATGATGAGCTTGGGGTACGTCACTATGTGACAACTCACAAAGAGCCCTACAATATGTGGCTAAGATGGGTAAAATCTTTCTGACAATCTCATGATGAGAAATCATAAAAACTGTCAGAACTCACATTAATGCAAGCTAATCCCTAATTGCGTTGATAAGACTATAATCAAATGTTTAAAGACTTACAAAATGAATTGAATTTCTGTCCAAGATAATCTTCAATAAGTAAAAGTTGTCAGAAATTGACGTACTTGGAAGAAGAACCGAAAATAAATATTTAAGGAAATACCTTACAGAAAAATATTATTAATCGAACATTGACACGGTACCCAAATAAATTTCATACACATGAGTGGGTGGCACAAAATTGACCGGCATTAAGAAAAAATAAAAAAAAAACTATGGAAAAATTATAACAGGCGTCATACTTCCTAACCTACACACTTACACAAATAAAACAAAAGACAGACGAGACCTGGATGAAAATGTCATCATGTTAAAAATCATTTTTCATATTTACGTACGTTAAATCCTAGCATCCTCTTCATATACAATTTTTTTTAGTTGTTAATCCTATTCCAAGCTAATATAAAAATTTTTTTCTCGTCATTTCATTTCACTTCACGATTTATGGTGACATGTTATATGTTTCCCTGTCACTACCAACACACACACTATATTATTCGCATGTATTATTTATTATATAGATTATATTTTTTTGTATATTTTTTTCATTCTTCTCTAACAATGTTCAATGTTCATATTTATATAAAAAAAAATGTTATAATAAAAATAATAATAAAACACCTGCAATGCAACACACATCCATTCACACAGAATTAACACAAAGTAATCATAATTACACAGAAATTTACGTTATAACACGTTTGACAACGTGTTCAGATGATAAATTGTTCATAAAATGATGGAAAAAATGAATAATTCCTTTAATGTGGTGGAATTTTTTTTTACTTTACTTTTTTATTTTATTTTTAGTCAATATTAAACCTTAAGGCATTTTTAGGTTTTTTTTTATTTGTTTGATAAAAGATAAGATAGGAATTGTATTAAAATAAAAATATTTATTTTTTTTCTATGTAATTTTATAAATATAAAATTTTAATATACATTTATTTATACAAACTAAATTTTTTTTTCATGGATTTTATTAGAATAACGAGTTTTTCCATCAAATATTGACTCTGAGAAAGAGATTCTTATCTAATAATATACTTTTAAAAGGAGACGGAAAACGAATGTGGGTTGTTTATTCATGAATTATATGAATATGGATATGCGAGATGTAAGATAAAGGTTTTCTTTTTCATATACCAGCAAAAATTTTTGACATGACAAGATACTTGATTAAGGAAAATTTTCGTTTGCCACATGTATATTTCACTTTTTCTTAAGATAAGGGATCATAATCCATTCTCAGAAATTGAATCAATATTTCCTGCCAAAAATCATCTATTTACGTCTCAGATTAAATAGAGTACGGAAAAAAAAGATGATTCCTAAATAAATTAAAATTGATATGATATGAAATCAGTTTTCGTTTCGTGTTCGGTTTGGCCGTATTATTTCTCTTATCAATATGTATGCTTTTTTATTATATCTTTGAATTTCCAGCAAGAATTGACGTAATAAGGTTGGAACTTTGTATCTGTATCTTTGAAAAAAGTTTTACTTTTAATTTTTTTTGCTCTCTTTTTAGTTGAAAAATAATGAATAGAAAAAAATGACACACTTAACAACAAACCTGGGATAAATTTCAACCAATCTATGGTGGGTTGAGAAAAAAAGGAAGGAATTACAAATGTTGGTCACATGCCTATTTAATATTATGAGAGAATGTCACCTTGTACGAAACTCAGTTTGTGAACAATTTGAGGGTGTCTGGTTCTGAACGTAAGCTCAATGAATGCCTCAAACTCATATTTGCTCTTTAAAGAGTGCCCATAATACTAGAATTCTTGTTCCAAGTTAACTGGAAATGCTTTAAAAATTTCATTCATTAAATGTCCTGTAAGCGTCAATCAAAGATTTCCGTCTGCGAACCAAGTCAATTTGTACTGCGGGACGTTCTCAGCTTTCAGTGCTTTCATTGTCTCCATACTCGATTTTCCACCATTTTTGACTCAGTGTAAAACGGAAGCATCTTTGTTTTTTTTTTTAATTTCAGTTAAAAAAACAAAATAAAGCATAAAATGACTGGAAAAATACTGAACAAGATAAATGATGCTGTCAATACTTTTTCTTATATGTTTACCAAGTATTAAATTAGTTTTACTCTATTTTTTTTATCTTACACACAAATGAATAGTTTTCTCTTATCGATCAGATGTAAGGAGAAAAAAAAACATAAAATTAAATAATTTAAAAAGAAAAAAAAAACACTTACAAAGAAAATTCAAGGCAAAATTTACTCACAGTCACGAAAAAATTAAAGTATACAAAAAAAATTATGTTAAAATAAAAATTAAATAAAATAAAAATAGAATTCAAAAAAATGTATCATCATAAAAGACTTTTAATTACTATAAAGATGAAAATAACCAGACACTCTTCATACATCAATCAACACTAATTCTATTGTATTTCGAAATCAAACTAAGAAAAAAAGAATCTTGTTAAAAATATTTAAACAAAACAACAACACAGAAGAACCTTGGCCTTATCATTAATTAATGTAATTTTTGTACTGTGTTTCATTTCATGATAAAATTAAATTAAATTCAAAGTTAATGAAAATGAATTGAATTCGTTTTTTTTTTATTAATAAATGTCAAATATTAATACAGATTCGATATATTGATGACGTAAAATAGGAGGAAATTTCTATATATAAATAAAAAATTATTGTCTTTTGGAACTACATACAACAAAAAAAATATTTTAAATCTGTTATGATAACATTTCGTTTAAATGAAAGAGAGTTAAAATAAATGAAAGAATATATTATAAAAATTTTTGTCATAATTAACGAGATGATGATTGAAATATTGTTTGTACATATTGCGAATGATATTGTGTAGAGTAAAAAAAAACGAATATTTCACATTACTTAATGGGTTTTCACCATTTATTATTATTTTTACTTTTTAATTATGATGAATGATATAAATAAAACATGAATATTTCTGATATTTATTAATTAAATCATATCAACAATTGATTTTTTGTTTTCTGAACGTTTCATAGCAAAGTAATGCGAGATCCTAACATAAATGAATTTTTAAGGCCATTGCATGGAAATTGACGAAGAAAAAAAGGATATCTGTTTTTAAATTCATTGATGATGATTGCAAGATTGGATTGTCGACCACAATCAGGTTTTTTCTAATCACGATTCTATGAAAATTTTTAAAGGGTCTACTAGACTTGAAAGCCCACTTACATACCCACACTGAAGGACAAACTCGGGGTACGCAACATATACACACACACGGAAAACCCAACAGAAAAACGACAGACTAACTAAACTCAGAAAACGTCTGGCAGAAACAGCAGACAAACGGCAGACCCAGCAGACTAACGGCAGACCTGGAAGACGAACAGCAGACCGAACAAGCTTAACGGCAGACCAAGGGCAGAACCATTGAACTTTTCAGAACGCTTGAATTCCATTACCAACTGCTTGAAAATCATTTAAGAATCTAAATTGAAGTTTATTCTAAGAAACTCATGTTTTTTTTCGAATTTTTATCTGATAAATCTTTTTGGTATCACTTTAAAGATACATTCAGTATCCATGTTGTATGTCATTACCACACACACATATTCATTTTTTCTTCATTGTTTCAAAATGAAGTAAAATGTCACCAATGTCTATCAATCAAAATCCTAGACAAAAGGCAATTTGAATCTGTTTCTAGAGATTTTGTAAATGTCATCAAATGAGAAATTTCATCACATAAAAAAACTGAATAGAATTCCATGTCTTGTCATTTTAAATAGAAAAGTATCTTTTTATGACAGCAAAAAAAAATCTACAACATCAACAGAAACGTTATCCAAGTTAAAGTTCATTTTGTTAACACAAGTTTAACACAAATAATTAACAAATAAAAATTACATGACATACCCTCACTCTATTATTATTATTATCATTATAAATAAACACCAGCAAACAAATTACAATTTCAATTGATTGTTCATGTTTCATTTATTCAATTATCGGTACACACACATTGAAACATTAGCTAAGTACTTGAAATGTGTTAACATGAGAAACAGAAGCGCGTCGTATTAGATATTTATAACATTAGGGAGTAAAATGATTTTAATTTCCGCTTTGAATAAACAATATCATGTTGACATAATTATCCTGGTGTATGTCAAGAAAAAAATACAACAAAACTTAAACAGAAGAAATTTTATCTGTTTCAGATGTTTTATTGGTAGTAGTAGATCATTATCAATGTCCTTTGTTTCTTTGTTCTTATGTTTCATTTTAATTTTTTTCGATTATAATAATAATAATTTTCATTATTATTAATATTGACTTCCCAATTTGAAGTAATCCAAACTTATTTAATAATAAAATTATTAGAACTACTTCGGAATATGAAATTCCCATAAGACACTGTGATGAGATGAAACAAAAAGTGATTAACTTTATTTTTTTTTTATGAAAAAGTTTCGTTTTGCTTGTCTTCGGAAATTTAGCTACAAAACTTTTGATTTGATTTATATTTCATCGAAATATTTATGATTATTTACTGTGAAAGCTACTGTGTGATGGTAAAAAAGAGAAGTTTGAAAGAAAAAGCCATAAAATAAAATAGTTTGAACATTAATAATAATGAAAGAAATTAACTATATAAAAAAAAGTTTTGCTTGTGCACAAAAAAAAATGAATGAGTGAACAATTTAAAAACTAATGAATATTGAATTGAAGCTATATCGAGGAAAAATATGAAAAAAAAATAAATAAATGGGAATGATAAGACAAATTTAAACCGATTATTCTTTTTTTTCCATTTTTTTATTATTATTTGATATGATTCAAAGGACTTAAAGCAAAAATTGTGTTATAAATTTTGATAGTAAAATGTTTAAAAAAATAATAAAATACCAGGCGTCTCCATTATTTTAAGAAATTTTAGAATTCATTATGCTCAATTAATATGAGATAAAAGAAATTGAAATAAAATGAAAGTTATCAAGGAAAATACAAGACAAAATTTGCACCATTGAAAAGCGAAAGTCGAAAGTTTACATTGATCATCTGCCCTTGAGAAGTTCTTGTTTCTCTATCTGGGTTGATCTACTCCCGACCGAAAAACCGATTTCTTCGTTGCATCAAATTTCCGAACATAATAAGACCCAGGCTAGTTTCTCAGAGATAAAACTTCAGACACCAGATTTAAAAGTATGGTACATTTGAATGACAGATATGTCACATCACGATTGCTTGACAACCGATCAGTCTTAACATGATCAGCGCCAAAATTCCAGAGAAGAAGATTTTCCAATCGATTCAGTGAAAAATCAGGATAAGCAGAAGCCACGTATACCCATTGATAATCATCATGTTTAATGGTAGATTTTGAGTCATTCAGAACAGGAATGTTATTGACAACATCACTTTGATCCTCATTTTGTGTAATATCGACAACAATGAGCTCATCCACTGTGACAAACGAAGATGTAGAATCATCAAGTGACAATTCAAGGGACTCAACAGATGTCACTGAATTATCATCAGAAGGCTTGATACTACAGAACTCTTCCACGATACAGTCCACACGATCCTTCATTGATTCAATGACCAAACGCAGTGCCTTCTTGGCAGCTCTAGTTCATGTGAATTAGTTGTATGTGCATGAAGCGTCACTCATCTCGAGTAAGAGCGAATCGAGTTTCACTTTAAGCACATCGATGTCACAACGAAGAACATCATTTGTTGACTTCAAAGAAGACAAAAGTTCATCTCTATTGATGGAGCAATCGGTTTAGTTGATTTTCTTTCAGCAGTTACTTGGTCGATCTGCTGACGTAAAATAAACAGCTTTTCAGATAAATGTTAAAGTTTCAGATCTCTAGAATCCATATTCGAGTCAAACTGGCTAGTCATCATGTTTATGACCCAAATGCATATAAAGCAAAAAGGATAATTCATGCAAATGAGATAGGACAAAAATTCAAAATAAAAAAAAAGCGTCACAAATGTTATTAATATTAATTTACCATTCAACTAGTTATTCTAACATAAAATATCTATCAAGATATCTAAAAACATGAAAATAATTTGAAATATCATACTAAACAACCATCACACACACACACACACACACACACAGATATCAAGTTTCAATTAGTAGACATTTATTACCAAAATGGCATATTATTTTATTTTTGTTGTTTTCTTGCTAATTCCAAATGATCTAGTGCCAAAAAAATTTTGTATGGAGACAAGTACAATGATAAAATAATGAAAAATTAATAATCAATACCCAAAAATAGCTTTTGCAAGGTTTTAATAACAAAAGTATATACAACATATAAAGAAAAAAAACATCCTTTTTATTGTTTTTTTTTTAATATTATATACATTTGTGACTAGCGAAACCTGTCATGCTGCTGTCACATAAAAAAAAAGTATAATAAGTATATTTATAAAATAAAAATTTGAATGGATTCTGTTATTTTTGTGTATTTTTATGATTCTGACAATGAATTTCAAATACTAAGAAATTAACATTTGAATTGAAGCAAGGAAGGTATGAAGTGGAAAAAAGGCACTTCACGTTCATGTTAAAGGAAGTGAAATACCTTTTAAAAAATTAAATTAACCCATTAACCGCCGCTGGTCGATTTTTCGACCAGCAACTTTAGCTTAATATTATTCTATGATGTTATTAACATTTTAAATTTTTTTTTGTACAATATTGTAGCTAGAAGCCTTTTTTATGACTTTTTTTAGTTGAATTGAATTTTTTTTTTGTTTTTATAGTCAAAATATTCCATTTTGTGAAGGCATGTTTTTTAGACCTTTTTTGAAATAAATATTTCTTCTACATTAATTTCATAAAAATCATCAATATTTGAATAATTTTGTAGTAAAAGCTTCAAAAAAGTAAAAAATGTTTTAATACAGTAAAAAAAATACGACTATTATATCAAATTTTTAAAGAAAACTTAGATGGTCGAAAAATCGACCAACGGCGGAAAGTGTTGTCAAAATTATAATTTATGTTTACATTTAAAACAAATGAGACATTCAAAGAACATCACAAAAATATTCATTTGCAATGGGACAACGTGGGATTAAACCCCTGAATTGGATGGCCTATTTCAAGTTACAGACTTTGAGGGCAATAAGCCCTTAGTTCAGTTAGAGCTCAGAAGTGAATTGTGCACGAGTCCTCTAAAATACACTCAAAACGATGACCAGAGCAGTGAGGACTATGATGATGTTAGTGAAAAGGTTCCACATGGAACTTTTAAAGAATATCCAAATTTAAATTAGCGTAAACATAACGTGCAAGAATCTTCTGAAAACAAATACAGTTGTGCATACAATTTTTATGTGCATCAAATGCAATATATATTTGCATACTAAATGCTCTTCTTCTTACCATAATGACCTAAAAAAGTAATTTTTATGTAAAAATATTAAAAAAAAACAAAAATAGTAAATGTCAACAAAATATTAGCTAAAAGGATTAAAATATATAAGCAAATCATTTTGATTACCAAATTTTTTATACATTTTATTTTAATACAACTGACAATGGTTTCCGCCGTTGGTCGATTTTTCGACCACCTTCGTGTGGAAAATTCGCTTTTCCTAGGAAATTTTTTTTTGCACTAAAATCATATAAATACCAATAGTAATTAAGTCTTAAAAGGATTTTTATATATCTCAACGGGATCTAGGAGAGGCGGTTAATGGGTTAAAAAAATTTATGAAACAAACTTAATAGACGTTCGGACTATGATTAGATTGAATTGTCACTGCAAAATTGACACTTTGAGCTATTCTTGTATTCAATTTAGCCACTTTAATGGCTTTTTCATAGAATTTAAAAATTTTGACGACCTATCATGGACCATCCTGCTGATATGCAAGGCACTGATGACAGATTTCAATCTGGAATTGTCAAAAATTCTCATTCTGACAACGAGTTCCATAGTTATTTATTTTGCCTACGTTTAGTACAGAGGGCAGTTTGCAGATTTCAATTTCAATTGACTTTCACAGAACATGCACTTAAGACCATTATGAAGTTAATGAACTTGATTTTCATTCATATTCATTGTCAATTGAAGTTATTTACTTATTTTTATTGTATTTTAACATTATTTTTATTAACTTGACCCTTGTTTTATACTTTTTGTTTCATTTAAAACTGTCTTTTTTATTATTATTATTTTTAATACTGAGCAAACACATGTAAATATTACATAATTGTGACTTTGCACACGATTCAATGTATCATTTTACAGCACAACACACAAAAATTATGCTTTATTGACCTTTATTATGATAAAAAATGCAAAAAAAAAACACGGAAATATTAAAAAAAATACACGTAACTGATATTCACCGTGATGACTTCCAATACTGATAGATTTTCGCATCAGTGCTGCAGAACCTGATGCACTTGCTGCAACAGCTTTCAATTTATTTTTTATGTCTATCAACTCCGTATTGACAATATTTTGACATTAATTTACACATTTAAATTGACAGTTCAGAAAATTTGAATTGAATTTTCGTGTTTCCCCAAAAAAAAAAAAAAAATTATACGAAATTTAACCACTAATACTCAGTTGCCTGTATAATTCAAACGATAACGAATAACTACTAAATGGAATTTAAAATAACAACAAGAATTTTTTGGCCAGCAATTATTTTATGTGTGTGTGTGTATGTAAATGTCTGTTTGTCTCTAAACCTGGTAAATGGTAATAGACGAGTGTATGTTGACGTACATTAAAAAAAAATTGAAAATATTATAAAAGATACTGGAAATAAAATTTAACAGTTTACATTTAAAAAAAAAAAATGAAAAGGCTACAAAAAATTTTAAAAGGAAAATTCAATTAAAAATTCTAATCAAAGTATTTTCACAAAGGTTCTTGATTACATCATTAAAATAAAAAAATCAATGAAAATTGTATTTTTTTTTTATAACTGGAAAATGTCAATATTGGTATTTTTTTTATTTTTCAATTGAAATTAAGTTGGAAAAATTATTCAGCTGTTTTTATATGTTCATATGTCTAAAATAAAATAAATGTATGAATCAGTGTATATAAGTTTTTTTTTTAAAGTGTGGTTTCAATGCCCCACAAATAGTTGAAAATCGATAAAAGTCAAAAACATATTTGCAATTATTACGGCTATTGAGAGATAGATGAAAAAAAAACACACACTATATCATAATATTTGTAGACCAACACAGTAAATATGGATTTGGAAAAAAAGACACAATCAATTGTGGGTGTTTTATAATTCTGATTGTTTTAAAGTTATTTTGTACGGTAATTGGATTAAATTTAAAAAAAAAAAATATATAAAAGCAGTGTGGAATCTGTTGAAAGTTGTTTTTATCCAATTTAATACAAAAAAAAATTGTTTGAATATTTAAATAAATAGAAAAGTGTGGTCTTATCATCGTTTCCAGGTCACTGTGGAATAGAAGGAAATGAAAGAGCAGATGAATTAGCTAGAAAAGGATCTTCTAAGGCTTATAGATCAGAAGATATTAAATGTGGTATCTCCATAGGTACTGTTAGATCAAGAAATAAACAATGGATACGAGACCAATTTCAAAAATATTGGGATGAAACACCCCAACTAAGACAGTCAAAAGGTTTCATTCATGGTCCATATCCAAAAAGAGCAGAGGAACTGTTGAACTTATCAAAAATACAACTAAGATGGTCAATTGGAATATTCAAAGGTCACGGGAAGTTTAGATCTATCTAAAGAACATTAACCTTACGGAGGATAATACCTGCAGATATTGTGATAACGACATAGAATCGGTAGAACACAAAATATCTGACTATGAAAAATGGGAAAGATTGAGAAATCATATCTCCGGAAATGGTTATCCAGATCCTGGGATAGGCCATGGCCAGCGAGCGATCACCAATTTCAGCTAAAAATAGTGACTGGCCAATCAAGACTGAAGTAGAAGGAATTGAGAATTGGGGTTTTAGATGAATGTATTTTCCCTGCCTTTTTCTGAACAAGCCTTAGCTGAAAGTCTGTAATATCAAAATTCGAGCTATTAGCTTTGAAGCCTTGAATTGTCTTCAATAGACAGTGAAAGTATTCCAGCTTTATTAGATTGAGGTCAGTCAATTTTTTTTTTGCATTTTTCCCAGTTGCCAGTGCTCTGTCCAATTTCTTCTTAAATTGAATGTTTACGTTATATTTTTAAAAATGATCCAATTAAAATGTTTTCTTTAAAAATAATGTAAGCACAGACACTTAACAAAAATATTGCTTTTCCATTTGTTTTGTTTCTGTTTGAGGTTGTTATTGTATAACAAAAGAAAAAAAAAATATACATTAATCTGAATTAATGTGAATGGAAAGTAATTTAAAAACTATTTTGATCGTTTTTTGCAGATTTTATTTTGCAAAATAAATAATTTTTTGATAAGTAGAGTCACAGTTTCTATCACATCCTACGAATCGAGGAGTTACAATAGAAGGTAGTGGTCAATTAGGTGCACTGTGGGACACATTCTCTTTGAATTTTTACACCAGATGTCACTGTTATATTCATTATCTGTTATTTTGACTTTGAAATTTTATCTGGAGAGTCAAATTAAGACTCTGCACAGTTTTTGACATTACTTGTGACTTGAAGGCTGTTTTTCAATACCCACTGTGTTCTTAAAACACTCATTCAGTCAAATTTCGCTATGATTAAAATTCTTTTTTCAATGCGTCATTTAAAAAAAAAATTATATCCAATAATAATTAAAAGAAGAAAGAAAAAATGATTCCTTGAAAAAATGTCTGACTCAAAATCATTAAATTCAATTTTCATTTTTTATTTTAATATTTTTTATATTAATATTGATGATGATTGAAAAATTAAATACATGTTTGTTTAAAAAAATTCATAATTTTTATTAATAAATTGGCATACTCATATTTTAAATATAAACAATTTTTTGGAACATTTTACAGACATTTTTTCTCAATATATTTATTTTTTTGTTTGCTCAAAATGTCTGTGTTTAATTTTTTTATAAATAAAATAAAAAAGAATATTAATAAATAAACACGATTTTCCATGAACAATCTGACACTGCTGAATGTCAGAAATTTAAATAAAAAATATCTTGAAAAGAAGGAGATTGAAGAAAGAAAAATATCTGGATAAAATGCGAGGATTATATTTTTTGACATATTAAATTCCTGCTGAATTCTCGGTTTAAATATGTTTTAAATTTTCAATGTACTTTTCATTTGACGTTTTCACACATTTTTCTTTCACTTTTCCTCTAAGGTGTGTACAAAGTAGTTTGGTTGCGAAAAAATGTCTTCACTAACACAATGACAAAGCATTTTCTTATTCTTCTAATGCAAGTTCTTCACCTTCATTTCATATGACACACATGCTGCATGGAGAGTAGGTGCTAATAATATTCTAATATGTGATCATGATATTATTGGATCGAAAACCAAAATTTATTTTATTTTATTATTTTTTTTTCATTCTGTTTTTGGAAGAATATTTTTTGTATCATTTTAGGCATAAACACACATACAAATACAAAATAAGGATTTTCACGCATGTGCAAAGACTTTGTATGAATTTTCGAAAATGTACTCAGACACCGACATACCACCATGTAATAAAATTCTGTGTGTGTGTGTGTACGATTCTATACGAAAAATTTGCAAATTATTGATGTGTATTTAAAACGTGAATGGTATGGCACAAAAAAAATTATATCAGTTTTATTCGAAAAACGGTATATAAATAAAAAAAAAAATATATATTTATCATTCTGTGTCTTTAATCTTGGGAAATAGAAAGAAAAAAAAATTTTACAAGAGTAAGAAGAAAATGAAGAAAAGAAAATTCATATAAAAGGAATGATTAAGTGGCAGCCAGTTTGGCTGGCTTTGGCAATTTGGAGCCAATTCAATTTTTTTTCATGTTTTTCTTTCAAATGTAAAACTTTTTAATTTTTAATGTGCACCAATTTATGATAATTTTATTATTTTGGAGTATTTGAAATTTGAAGTGTTAGTATTTTAGTTTTACCATGGAAACGCCTGGTATTTTACGACTCTAATGGGAAATTGTGCGTGTTCAACAGTAATTTTAAAGAATTTTCAAAGGGAAAAAGTTATGAAATTATCAATGGTTTTTTTTTCTATGTCAAATTAGGTTTTTTTTTTGATAAACTTCAGTAAAAAAATATCTTTCTAAAAAATTTGATGATTAAAAGCTTACCGATATCATATTTTAAGCAATAGCTAAGAATCAAAATTTTAGTACTCGTGAAAAGTGACCATAGTTTTTTTTCTTTTTGTTTTAAATAGATTGAAAATTCGTCTGAAAATTTACAGTTGACGTTATTTTTTAAAAATAAAATTTAAGGGTTCAAATAAAATTCAAAGTGATCCTTATCTTTAAATATCATTTTAAACTAATTTTCTTTAAAAGTCGATTGTCCGATTACTGACCCTAAATTCAAAATTTTCTAAGAAACATTTAAAATAAGCTTAATTTCAGCATATTGCATTGCATAAGGTTTTTGTTTGCATCAACACATAGTCTTATTATTATAATAATAATAATATGATATCACATGTGTGACTATGGCTTCTCTAATATCATTTTAATAATACCATCATTTTAAAATTAAAGTTTTATTCAAATATATAAAATCATAATACATTAAACTTGGCGATGCAATGCATGCGAGTTTCTGTGGTTTTTCTATGTCTATCTAATTTTATGTGTTTAATTTTTCTTTTTTTTATATCATTTTTCTGTTTTCTTTTTACATATATTAGACATAAAAAATTTGTGTATGGCGTATCTTTGTGGTTTTCATTTAATTTAAAAATTATTCATTCCTTTTCATGTTTTATTCATTGTGAAACCAAAGCGAATTGCTTCGAAAACTGACACCATGCTATAATTTGGGTTTGAAAATGAAATAAAAAGAAAAGAAGAAGCTAAATTGCATTTTTTTTTAACAAAAAGGCACCTGAGTGTGTGTGAATGCATTTTGTTGCAATATGAAAATAATATTTATAAGACAAAATGTATTTTTTTATGGTTACAATATTTAAAATACAGTTCGAAACCACAAAGCAGTGCCACGAAGATGTCAAGAAGTCAGGAAATGAGTTTGCTTGGTTCTTGCATAGTTAATTTTTATGTGAATTTAGCTGAATAATGTGCTAAATTGAATATGTTTTGACATTGGTTTTAATTGAAAATATGACAATATGAAATTTATTGGGGTCATGTAGTTGCTTATCGTAAAGGACCTGTTGTGTTAATTTTTTTGAATTAGTTTTTTTTACATGGACCATTGATTAATTTATAAAAGATGAAAATCAATCTGTAAGAAGAATGAGGATTTTCTCTCACATAGAGCAGTTGTAAAATCAGAATATTTTTGGGCAACACTTTTCATGTTTGTCAACTCTGACGTAAAACTTACGGTGGACGATGAACCGTTAAGAAGCTAGCTCCACTTGCGAAATAGGGACTCCGGTCTGGGTTCCAATCCCATTATCCTCAGAATCTATTTCTAGGCCTCAAACCTCAATCCCATGGATCACACTAAAAGTATCTGCTGGCGTGAAGGATGGATTCAATTCTTCACCATCGGGAGTGTTGAGAGACTACAATTGCAATCTATAGTCATATCTATCCGAACCTGGGACGTGTCATCAGATCAATTGGTTTGAATATCATCATCATCAGCGTTGAACACCGCGAGTATCAAATCTACCCGCATTTCGGTCTTCATATGCACCTTTCGTTGTGTCAACTCTGACGTAAAACTGACGGAGGACGATGAACTCACTATGGTCCCGTTATCACTCTTTTCGTAGGATTAGAAGTGTCTAACATAAATGTGCATACCCATTGATAATCGTCATTGATAAAAATTGGACTAATTCTTGCTCCAAATCGAGGAAGAAGTCCATTAAACTAGGCCCAGTTTAGTAAAGTGACTACATTTCTCAAAAAAGAGATATAAAAGTACAAAACTCAATTGAAGTTCCACCTCATTAATGGACTCTTCAAAGATTCTGAGTTAAGATACCAGAGCGCCATCAATGATCTATGCTGGTCTCAATGAGGACTTGTGTGAAAATTTATTGATTATTTTATTTCTGAATGATTGAATATCAATTTTAGGTTAGTGGGTGAAACATAATTATTAAACTTATTTCATTTTGGTTTTATTCCTTAAATGATCCGTGATTATTTTTTGTTATTACCCAAATAAATGTGTTAATGTCAGGTACACACACTCATTCGAGTCACGCCTCTTGCATAAATAACATCAAAAAATACAATAATAACACTAATAATCTAAATAGATTAGTAAATTTTTGCCATTTTCTCTACACACATAAAACATGTGTTTATGATATATTTTATGCTCTTGCGATTGAATATTTATATTGGAAATGAAACATAAATAAATGATGAATGCTTGTATTGTTGCTCGCCTAAATTGCTATTTTATTGATAAATTTTGCTTTTATTTTTTCTCGGTACCCGAAAATTTCAGCAAACAAACAAAATAACATGTATAGCGACAAACGATTGTCAATAGATACTATTTTTCGTTGTTGTTTGTATATGAAAGTAAAGTGATCCAAAAAAAAAGAAGAGAAAATGTGTGTTTTGCGTGCGAAAAAACTTTTTTGGGAAATTATCCTGTTCAAATTTCAGCACAGGTAAAACATTTTTTTTACCCATGAAATTTTCATATAAACTGTGGGTGAATAATAATTTTAAATTGAAATGTATCACAAATGAAATGGATTCTTTTTTTTATTGACTCAAGGCTATAAATTCCGGTAAAAATAAACAATCACAATGAAATTCATAGCATAAAATTCCTTGTAAAATTATTTAACTTTTTTTTTACTTTTGTTTTGTTTAAATCAAAGAAATTTTGAGGGTAATTTTTTTTTATTTTACCTATCATTCAGAAGAGGGGGCTGACCACCTGATTCACTCTCACCGACGCTTCGTGGTTGTTCTTGTCTGGGCCTCAAAACTGGCGTTAGGCCCCATTTCTCGACAAAATCTATCGGAGAAATGGTTGTTGCCGAATTATTAGTCGGCGTTTTTTCGTTATCTGTACGAAAGATGATTGTTGTAATTGTCTTGTCGCATTTAACTATAAATGACACAGCTGCTATTCCACGCTGCTCTCACTAATTTATTTGCCTCAGTGGCGTTATCACTATTGATTTTAATAACAACAAACTTATTATCACTAATAAAATACTTATTTTCCACATTTAACAACAACATTATCGTAAATTTTATTACCGTTAATTTAATTTTTTTATCATTTGCTTATAAATTTTATGATTAATTTCTTTTTTTTAATTATTATTTTAATGTAATACTTTATTCAGCATTGGCCATTATTTATTTATTTATTTTTAATTAATTTTTAATTTTCATAATACTTTTAATTCAATTTATTGTTAAATATTTTTTAGAAGCACTTTTATTTTAATTTTCCAGCTTTACTTTTACACTTTCAGAGTATTTCAGTTTTATTTTCCTTTTAATTTAGAATGTACCTAATTTTTTTATATAAACTATTAAAAAAAATATGATTATAAGAAATTTTTTTTCTTGTCATTAAATTTTACGCAATTACTTTATTTTTGGCAATTCAATACATTTTTTTTTGTTTCTTTAACACATTCAATGCAGATATTCAAAGAAGTTTTTCAAGAAAAAGGTGAATTACACAGGAAACTCATTTTTTATTATGAGGTGAAATTTTAGCTTTAAATTTACGTTTTCGTAGAATAACGATTCAAAATGAACTAAGTTTTGATATCAATAATAAATGAATTCATAAGATGTTGCTTTGACTGCAATATAATAGCAACTGTTTAAAAATTTAAAATTAAATGAAAATACATGAAAATAGCGATGTTATAACTCCATATCAATTCTAAACCGTTCAGACTTTACGGATCTAAATATAGCAAAAAAAAAATATTATGAAAAATAAACAAATAAAAAAAATAAAAATAAAGGAGGTAACACTGGTAAGTGAAAAGTCGAGGTAAATCGAGCTTACGCCTGGTATTTAGTGAAAATTTAATGTAAAGCCTCTGATTCTGATAACCTAAAGTACAAAAGATTCTGACTGACATAGTTCTTTTATTTCAAAATTTTAGGTTCTTGGATGCACTGCAATGGTTGGAATCTCTTCATCATTCTAAAGGTACTCAAGGTTACTGATAGAAAGAATTACACCGAAAAGAACTAGAGAGCTAATGAACATGTCAATACATGCAAAAGTAAACAGTGACTTATCTAGAATAGGTGTGAAAAATACTGTGGTCTGTCGCCTGTGCTGGGATCATGAGGAGACTGCAATGCATATCTTATGTGAGTGCCGTTGTTTCGAATCAAAACGATTTAATATATTGGGAACTGGTAAAGCTCAACCTTTAGAATTAGTCCAGATGGATTTAAGACTAATTTACCGCTAAATTTTTTAAAGAGTATATTTCTAGTTAAAGAAGAAACTTCTCTTTAACAAGATGAGAATTATGGGTATAGTTGTAGCAACAGCGAACGAATTTCTCCCGAGTATCGAAAAGAAGGGTGCAAGTACGAGTCTTGACATATCTAGGGCATGATTGATTCACTCTTTCATGCGAAAGTAGATTAAATGATGAGCTTGGGGTGCGTCACTATGTGACAACTCACAAAGAGCACTATATTATGTGGCTTAGTTGGGTAAACCTTTCTGACAAGGTTAGGTTTTACAAGGGTACCACTGCGGTCTCAAATTGTGGAACCCTTGTGACAATCTTTCTCTCTACTAAAATAAATTGGACGGTTTCGAAGCTTTATTGAAGATTTTTGTCATTTAGAAATTCTTATAAGACAGTAACCCTATGAACAATTTAGTCGTAACTAAAAATTTCTTGAAATTGAATTCCAACTGAATTTCCTTCGAATTTTTGGTTTGGAGTGTAATTTTTCCATATTTTAAGTTAAATTAACTAGCTTTCACAGTGAACACAGCAATATATCAAGCCTCCTTTTTCCATGCTTTTTGTTCTGGTACTTAATCTGCTTTGATGTTTGTTCTTTTATTCCCTTCTTTATATTCTTTAATTCTTTGTGTAACAACCATTAAGGGAATGTTTTTCTGCTAAGAAAAGCATTTTATGCCTCAATTGTTTTAGAAGAACAAAAAAAAAATATAATAGAAATGTTATAATGATAAAAATAATAATAATATTACAAGTAAAATATAAACTCTCTTATTCTCTCTCCTTGTGTGTAACACTTTTGAGCACGCACATTATTGTCGTCATTGTGTCGTCTTATACAGGATTTTTGCTGGATAACATAGGATTCAAATACACGTGTCTTTCTCTAAACGAATGTATGTGTATAAAAAGGTTACTTCTTCTTCATCTTCTTCAATATCTAATACTTAAGTATTCATGTCGAAACCCCATTTTACTTTATTTTATTTCATTTCATTTTACTTTTCACAAGAACCACAAAATATGGTAACACATATAAACAAGAACAAAAATAAAAGGCTTTTTAGATGTATTTTCTAATAAACATTTGACGCAACTTATTTTTTGGTATTCAATATACGATGAAAAAAATACAAAAAATCAACTTCTCAAGTAAAAATACTTGTCTATTCAGTGTATATTATTAGCAAGAGAAGAAAAACAGAACCAAATATTATTCGTTAAAGTACAGAAATGCGCATTAAATGCACACGCATATACAATTTTTTTTCCAACATAACCTTGAAAAGCAAAAAAAAAAACAGTACCAGTACCAACTGGTAGTAAATGAATGAATATATGAACATTCTTTTGCTAATTTTATTATAACAACAAGCAAATTTACTACTTTCACCCTTAAAATAAAAATGAAACAGAGAAAAAATAACAGTTTGTCAATATATCAATACATTATTATTTATTTTCATTACAGCACGTACAAAAATGTTAGAAATTGGAAGAATTATAGACTTTATTGAACGAATTACTGTCAATTTTTTTTTTCTTGGTATAATGAATGAATTTACTACTTGAAAGTCATGACAACAGTCAACGATATGGAAAAGAAAAGAAAAAAATAATAATGAAATTAGTTACGCAAATTGTTACAATTAAATTTTTTTTTTTGCATCATCCTACATCGTAAAATTAACTTTCCACCTCACAAAATACATAAAATAAATAAATTATGTACATTCCAATTTTAGACAAAAAAATGCCAGGTTTGTTCAACAAATTTACTTTTTATTTTTTTTTTTATAAAAATAACCCTTTTAATCACCGTATTTGTATATAAGTTTTTTTATTATAATAATTTTTTTATTTCACGTTTTTTACTTATTTTATTTTATAACATGATGAAATGAAATAAGGCACCGGAGTAAAAAGAAGGAAAATTAAAAAATGTAGAAAAGCATGAAATTATGTTGTAGGTTAAGTTTATAATAAAAAAAAAATATAATAATAATCATGACTTATATTATATGATATAACACGGGAAAAGTAGAAGAAAAATGATAAATTATGAAAGGCTCAGAAAAAAAGAGTGCATGAAACGAGCACTTTATGTATGTTCATACAAATAATTTTACTGAGCTAGGCAAAAATTTGAAACAAAAAAAGGAAGATGAGATAATAAAGATATAAAATGAAATAAGTGAAAAAAAAACAAATAAAAAATTACATTTATGGTTGTTACAAGTAAAAAAAAAAGAAAAGGAAACGTTAACGCAAAAGCTTGATATGGATTCCTAGAAAAGAGTACGAATCTGTTTGAATAAGAAAAACATTGTATAGTAGTTAAAATCGCCATTAGGGACTTTGAATTTGAAGAATTATACCTTTAAAAAGAACATTTCATTTCATTCCAGTAAATCATGGAAAATTACAAAAGAAAACGAATGAATTTTATTCTTTTCTTAGAAAAAAAAGATTGACCTGTCAAACTTTTACCTGAGTAATATTATTCTCACTTCATTCTTGGAAAATAAATTGAAATAAACATGGTACATATACACAAAAACACACACTTGTAATGGGTCATTTATTATTACCTTCATTCAAATCATCAACACGTATTCTTGCAATTTTTAACAGTAATTTGGGTTTTTTACCATTTTCATTATTAAACTAAAAATAATCCTAAAAAGGCCCCCTACTGGTTCCGAAATGGTTTTTGCTACATAATTCAATGGTATTTTAAGAAACATAAAAAAAATCTAACCATTCAACATCTTGGAAAAGTGCATTTCCATGAAATTTTTGAATAATTAATTTTGATTAATATTTTTTGTCATTTCAGTCCTTGTGACAAAAAGGCGTGTGCTCGAATCACCTCATGGACCATTTACATTTAATGGCAATCAAATAACATGGGAAAATGAAATAAAATACCTCGGCGTCATCATCGACAGACACTTAACTTTTAAGAATCACATTCAATATACAATAGAAAAAACTATAAAAGTAATTAAATTACTCTATCCATTAATACACCGTAGATTCAACTCAACACTGGAAACAAAATTCTCGTCTTTAAAACAGCCTTAAAACCCATCTTTACCTACGCTAGTCCATTACTTCCAACAATAGCCAAATCACACATCACCAAACTTCAACGTCTCCTAAATAAGATTCTAAAAATGATCTTGGACTTGCCATGGCACACACCAACACAGGAATTGCATACAAACAACAACATCGAGCTAATTTACAATTTTTCCATCTAGTCACTTTTCATTTCAAAAATTATTATCAATGTTAAAAACTTTTTCAAAGAAGGCCATCAAAACCCATGACCGAAAATTATTCTTGGTAAGTCTCTGTTCTAAGCTTTCAAAGTACATGGAAGACGGACCAACCCTAATAGTGTATTTTTTCTTACGAAATATTTCGTAAAACTGAAATTTGTTTTTCAAAAACCTTTTTCTAAAGGTACAGTTGACCATTAAAAATTTGCCAAATAATAGTCAGAAAAATTTCCTGACTTAATGAGATCAAGTTTATAAAATATTATTATTAATTTTTGAATTTTGCTCAAAATTAGAGAAAATTTTAGAAAAATTACGATAATTCATGAATTTTTTAAATATTTTTTCAAATATTCTAATAAGAATTGATAATTTTTAACTGATGCGATTTTTTTTCACTTTTTGTCTGATTTTTAAATAATTTAAAAAAAATCACAAGAGAATTTAAGTTTTGAAGATATTTGGATTTTAATTTCAAGGTTTTTAAAGAAATTTTTCTCAATGAAGTTTTTACAAAGTTTGTACAAAATTTCCTCTAATTCTTTTAAAAATCATCTTAAAATGTTTGACGAGAAATATTTTCCCAATACAAAAAAAAATCAAATTCATAATTGAAGCATTTTCTATTTAAGTACATTATTAAAATTTTCCACACAATTTCACTTCACTTGTTTTTGATTATTATTTTCATTTTTTTTTCAATTAATTTTAAAATGTGTGCTATTAAAAATATGGTACTAACACTGATTTTTGACTTTTCTTATCTTGAATCGTTATCTTAATCGTTTTTATTTGTTTTTTCCGTTCAGTTTATTTATTTTTTGGAGTTCAATGGAGTGGAAATTCGTTAAAATGATGATAATTTATGAGAGTTAGAGCAACAATTTGTGTGGTCTGTACAACATTACAACGAAAATCATTAAAATTTTGAATTTGACCCCTTACTCATGTAAATTTATAACTATTATTATGAGACATGAACACAAAATGATACATAAAAAAGAAGAAGAAGCCTTTGAAATAACGTTTCATTTGAAATTTCAATCCATTTATTTCTATTACAAATATGAGAATACAAGGAAAAAAAACGCAAATGCCCTGATGTCGAAAAATTTTGTTGTCCAAATTAAGGAAAAACTCGACTAACAAAATAAATTACATAACAACAAAATAAGTCCATTGTAGGATCAGGATGATTATGATTCAAAAAAAATGTTGTAAGTCCTTTTCAAAAAAAAAATTCAATAATAAAATGAAATTCGGATAAAATAAAAAATAAAGCTTATCAGACATAAACACACAAAATCATCCAAACAAATCATATAAGTTGTGTTCCATTGTTTTTACTTTTGCACGAAAAATAATCCCTTTTTTTACTTTTTCTCTTATCTATATTTTTGTAAATTTTATTTTATTTTTTTGCACCTTTTTTTATTCTTTATTATTGTCATTATTAAGTAAAAATGAGATTTTCCTTTTCCAATTCACCGTTTTTTTTCTTTTTTATTAATATATTATTTTTTTTTTTGTAATTCGGTTACATTTTTTCATGAACAAAAGAATTTTACTTTTTTCTTTTATCAATTTGAGGAGAAAAATACAAAAAAAATATGATTAAATGTTATGAGAAGAAAACCAAGTCAAATAGATTAAGTTTAATAAAAAAAAAAATATAAAATAAAATAATAACTGCATTGAAAGGTGAAATGCTTAATGACGTGAAAATACTTTTTATTTTCAACTTTTTTTTATTTTATTTTATTTTTTTATGTGAACGTAATAAATTTCAGAGTAAATTGAATATTGAAGCACATACACACACACACACACACAGCATGGATGTGTATGTGTCTGTGTATGGTTAATTTGAAATGAAGAGTAATCAGTGTGATTTTTATTTAATTTTATTTTTTTGCACTTTAAATTGAGATAAATAATAAAATTTTATTTTTTCGTTGAATTGACACTTTTTGTGGTTGATTTTTAATTTGATATATTTTTTTGTTGTAATAATCTGTAATTTTTTACAATTTTTATGTATATTTGTATTATTTTTTTTTGGATTGAATTGTAACATAAGGGTATTGCCTTTCGTACTTTGACTTATTAATTTTCTTATCGATGAAATTCACCTTTTTATTTAAGTTTTATTTTTATTTTCACACTTTTTCTTCTTTTTTTATTTTAAGAAAAAAAAATTTAAATGACTTTTCTTGTTCTTCTTAATTTTTTTTTTCCTTCTTTAATAAAAATTGAATGAATGTTCACACACTCTGATGTGCACTTCTTTTGACTGTTACTTCTTTTCTCCTCACACACTGCTTCTGATACTATTCCAATACTTATTTAAGCACAAGCATAGTGTACACAATTATCATCATCACGGCATATGGAGAGACAAACAGAGAGACCGACAAACTCGACGACGATAGAACGCATATTAACACACTGTATCTGAAAATGTTTTGAGTTAAGTGTGAATATGTGTGTGTGTGTGTGTGTGTACTCAGAGACTAAGGTCAGGCTAGCAATTTCCGAAAAATAAATGAATTACATTGCACACACAAAACCGACACACACACACACACATGATGTTTTTCTTCTTTCATATTCATCAGAGAGCGAGAGAAGATTCTGTTTGACGGCATCTTTAGACGCATGCGTGTTGGCCGTGACACACACTTTTCCTCGTTCACACACACACACACACCTACATAATTAAAACTATCTTCGAAAAAGAGACACGAAGTGATAAAAATTTGACTCTCCATACAGAAAAATATGTAATAAAAATATCCACAGAGTGCAGTAATAATAAAAAAGAGAGTTTTCTCACACAGAGATTTGCGAAAAATTATTTACTGTTTTATTTTTACTTGTTTATTTTTTTTATGTGTATTTATAATGTCAATATATCATGTTTTGTTACCATAGGTTACATTCCTTGTGTACGTCTATCACCTAAGGTAAGACATTTTTTCTTGTTATTTAACGTTCAAAATAAGAATTTATTCGAAATTTAGCTTGAATTTGAATTTAAACCATTTAAATTCCTTTTTTTTCGAGTAAAATACCCGTCGTCTCCATTTAATTTCCATTTTTTGTAAGATTATCTTGAAATTAAAATTTCACTACGATGATGCGGCTTTTATTATTACTACAGGAAAAAAAACGTGGTTTAATGTAAAAATTCTTCAACGTTTACTTTCATCTTACTTGGTTAAATTTTTTATTTATCCATATTATTTTTATTTTATTGATATTCAAATAACGTCCTTCATTAAATTGATTGCCTAGATCATAGTCTCCAATAAATTTATTGGTTTTTTCTTTTTTGTATCATCTCCTTTTCGATTCAATTTTTTTCGATTCTTTCACACTCTCTCTTTAACGCCCCTTTAATGCCTTTTAATTTCAACACACAGCTATCAAATAAACATAAGAAACAACAAAAAAATCAACTGTATAATTTATATTTGTATTTATTATACATAAAACATCGAATAAATCGGTCGATAAAAAGAAAAAAAAAACCTAAATTGAATTTAAATTCTACGTGTTTTGCATTTTGACGCGCCAAAATTATTATTCCACCCATCTAAATTTTTGTTTTCATTTCATTTCATCATCATACGCAGCAGCATCAACGTTATGATTATTATTATTTTCCATACAATAAAATTCAAATTTTGTAATTTATTAAACACAATTTTATTTTATTTTATTTTACATTATAGAATTATAATCAAATTTATATTCAAAAATTTTATAATTTCTTTTAACTTTTTTGCCTTAATATTGACTTTAAGTTTGTGTTTTTTCACTTGGTTTTATTTTGTGTGTGTTATTGAATTCATCAAATGTTAAGTGGGTGTCAAAAGATGATGAGATGTACTTATGGGTTGGGGAGAAACAGAAAAGTGAACAATTAAAGATGATTTTAATGGAAAATTTTGGTAAATATTTAAAATGTTTCGTTATTTTCTTGGGGTAGAAAAATTCATTTAATATAAGATGGTGGAGGAATTTAAAATGGTTTTAACTTAATACAAAAATTGATTTAAATTAACTTTTATGTTTTGTAGGTTGAATTTAGACGTTTGAATTAGTGATCATTTGCCAGGGTACCTTCAAAGATCTTGGATATAGCAGACAAATCGCCAGAAAAATCGCCAAATCGCTGCAGGTTTTTCCTGACCTCTATTCAAAATATGGCTATAGATGTTCAAAAAAACACTTGAAGGATAAAAAATAAGGTTATAATAGAGCAACCGTACAGGATCTCACACCGAAGACTTTATAGCTTAATCTTATTTTATGATAGCGTACTAGCCAGGAATCGAACGCAGATTCCCAAGATCACCTCAGCCCCTTTATATTTTGGGCTTTTTGTAATCAACATACATTATTCTGTATGTACTAGTGTTGTCTTATCATGATTAATGTGCATATTGTCTTTTTCTCGAATAGTAATAGTACTATGGATGATTCAGACATATGACAATCTTATGTAGCGTACATTTGGTAGGTGGTCACCCATCCAATAACGAGCACCATTCACAGCTGCTTAACCTAATCGAACGAACGACTGTATGCTAAACCAATGCACCAACGGTACGCTCTACCGATCTCTCGAAAGAGTAGTTAATATCTAAAAATGCTCATAGGACTACCTACTGGCCGTTAAGATCTGAAAGGACACTAATATAATATTGGGAATCACGAATCAAACTTTGCGGACTCAGTTCCGAGTAGAGTGAAATGACTTAACACATGCTATGTGATTAAAACATGTTATATGATAGCCAGGATGAAGCTTGAGCTTTTTGCAGAAGCTCCATCCTTCTGGAGAGATGGAGTCGCTGAAGATTGTTAAAATCTGCAACAAACTTATTGACATGCAGTGATGATTGAGACTGTTAGATGACTTGAATATTGATCTTAGATTGACTTAGACAATATCTCACTTAATATTTGACTAAGAATTGGACTATATTGGACTTGGACTATCTCTATTGAATCAAAATTATTTCTTTTTTTTATATACTTTAGTTTAATTGAAACACGTTTAAACTTGTTCACTCCTCTGACCAGACTAACTCTTTTTCATTTTATTTTTTAACGTTCTTTTATCTGTCGTGTAATTCATGGCAACTTTATTTAACAGAGACTGAATGGATCTGCGTAAAATAGATCTGTTTAAGGCCAAAGTACTCGAGCATATACACTCTCAACCCAAAACTAGTGGGACACCAATGGCAGTTCTGTGATAAACCTAGTTTACGGTTAAGGATACAAATAAGCGATATTTATCAAATTTTATTGTATAAGATTGAATTTATCAAAATAGAATCTTAATCCTTACTTTCCTTTAATAAAGTGGCTCTTAATTATCAATTTTATGAATTTAACACACACATAATTCTAACTAATTAATGTAACTTGACTTACCCTACACCTACATTATCATATTTAATTAAAATACTTTAAATAAATAAATTAAAGATTTTACATTTAAAATATGATAAAAAGAAATTAAAATTTTAATAATAATGAATAAATTTAAATATCAAACATCTATCTACATATAATAGGGAAAGAAAATTAAAGCGTGCATTGTGTCTTTTTGTATGTACAAAATTTTCAATATTGATATTTTTGATTTTTTTTTATTAATTATATGTTTCCAATTAATAAGGAAAACCACACAGAGTGCTTTTAAAGTGCTATTTAGTGTAATTTTTTTTACATGAAGTGACTCAAATTCGAATTCTTAAATTTGTGTTGTATTTTAATTTATTTGTGTATTACTTTTTTTTAAATTTAAACAAAGAAGTAAGGAAATTAACTTACCCTCCGGTTCTTTGGCCGGGTCTGAAATAAGGGAATAGAATAAGGAATGAATTTTATGGTTGAAATTATTTGTTTCATAAGAAAAAGTCTCAGAGAAATGAAATCATATTGAAATTTTAAAAGTAATTTTTTTTTTGAATTTCTTTTATGAATATATTTAACTTTAATTTTCATCACGACTCTATGAAAATTGGATGGAAAATTGTGAATCGTGACAAATTCTGAACATATCAATTATGATAAATTTCATGATTGTCTGTTACAGTTAAAAGTTCTAAACTTGTTGAAATGCGTTTTGACAGTTAACAACAATGTGTAATTGAAACACAAATAAAGAACACATCAGGTTTAAAAAGCTTTACAATAATTTAAAATATGAAATAATAATAATAATACACATTTTTTGGTACACAATACAAAATGCAATAAATTTTACACCAATAACAATAATAATACATTGAACATCTAAATGTTTGGTTTTTTATTGTACACAAATAGGAATTAAAACACCTTAAAATATTTATGGCTCATTGTTTATTCTTTCACACTTGACACTTCATTTGAATTTTGAAAATTATGTTCAATATTATGACAATACAAATTATTGCGTAGTGAATTGAAATGTTCTCTTGTTGTAAATTGTAAAAATAAACACACACACACACACAAAAATCCAATGTGATGACAATTAATCTGAATTCTCGAAGACTCATCATAATTTTCACATTGAATTTTGAAAACAAATTTATGGTTAGTAGACAAAGGACGAAACAGGTAAGTGTAATTTGGAGGGCCTCCATCGTATATAATAAACAGTTGGGTTAAATAATATAATTTTACAGTTTTCACATGGTTCACGGTCTCTTAAGGTTCAACAATAGGATCCCAGTTTATTGAGAACCCAATAAAGGGCTAACAAGGCCTCAATGAAAGTCAAGTAAGTCATGGTTCTTTTTGATGTCCCAATAATTTTTAACTTCAGCTTTTTAGCAATTTAGCAATCTAGAGTTCGAAAATTATTTAGAAATGTTTGGAAAAAAATATCAATTCACTAAAAACAACACTTTAAAACTCATCTGGGTGCCGGGACGTAGTAATATTGATGTTAATGAAATCACTGATAGGTAAGCTAGAGAAAAATCAGCATCTACATTTGCAGGAGAAGAATCTTGTTTAGGTATTGCACTAACAACGGCTAAATCTACCATATTTGAATAGCTTATTGACAAATCAATTGTGTATTGGGGAGATCAAAGCAGATATCTTTCACAACATGTACACAACTTTATACCTAAAAGTACTGTAATACACACAAGGGAGTTGCTGGGAATGAAAGTGGTTCAGATGAGAGTAAAGGTACTGGTTGCATTCCTAACGAGACATGCCAGAATGCTCAGACACTTGAAAAACGTGTATCTTAGCAAGACAGACTTGTGCAGAATTTGAGAAGAAAAAGAAAAAACTACGAAAAAGATACTGTGCTTTTGTAGAGGATTAGAAAATAGAAGAAGAAGAAGGTATTTTGGTTATTTGAACGGACAAATTAATCCAACAGCCTTATTTGAATTCAGATTGAATGAAATTTATACATTTTGAAGGGAATTTCCATTGTGAAAAGTGAAAAGCCAACAAAAAGCCCAACACTAACTGGCTGAGGTGAGAATATCCGATTATAAACATTTTAATCAACTTAAGCTTTCATATTTCAACGCCTCGGTGTGCTACACGCTGATTAAACGACAGGCTTCAAAACAGATTTTTGTTTCAAATTCATGGTCACTTTTCTGAACTGAACCAAATCTACAAAAAGCCTACCATTATAAGTTGATATGTAATTGAAAATTTTGTGAGCCTGAGTTAACTTTTTGTAGAACCCACTCCAAAGTCTATGTCCCTGAAACA
>LN483362.1:1044886-1217400 GCA_900002565.1 Culicoides sonorensis
TTGTACTTGAACTTCAATTAAATTATAAACCATTAACCTTTTCAGCACAATTCCTTATCAAATTTATGATCTAATTTCAAACACGCGATTCTGAGACGCACTTTAATAGAAAATTTTTAATAATTTCATACATAAAAATTCATAATAATAATTAATATTTTATTGGATATCATTAATGTCATTTCATCATTAATCATGATTAAATTTCATTGACCCCTTTTTTCCCACAATAGATAATGAGAGATCATGTAACACATAAAACATGAATGAATAAGAAAAGATTAAATTAGCTTTCATGTAAAATGAGTAAGTGTGTTTGTCCTATTTTAACATACAATTTCACATACAAGTAGTTGAAATTAAACTTACATGAAATACAAGAGAGAGGAAAAAAAAGTATTTGTTTTGGCATTGAGATTGAATTTGAATAGATTTTAATTAGCAAATGTATCAAGATAAAGTAATACAATATCTTGATTACTATTTGTATTTGTAAATGAATTGAAATTTTTGGGGTTTCGATTAAATTCTACAATGGTAATAATAATAATTATAATAATAGTAACACAACATGTCGAATTTTGTTGATTGATTAATTTTAATAATAAAATTTGTATGTTTTTTCATAAAGTTTTATGTAAAGGTAAATTTTGAGATTTTTTTTGTAATCTTACGAATTTGATGCATTTCAATCGTTCTTGTTAAAATTTTATGTTAAAATAATTATTATAATCATTGATTTTTCTTGGCATTCATCGGACGCTGTGTTTTTTTTTCTATTAATTTTGTGTTTGTTACTCACCTGAAAAGAAAAAGAGAAAAAAAGAAGAAAAAATTAGTATTGAATAATCATAATCATCGGTATGTTGTAAGAGTGCAATTTTAATGGTGATTTAATGCAGTAGATTTTGTTGTTGGCAATGAAAACGATAAATCAATGATTTTTTTTATGTCCATCTTTCTTTATGTCTATTAAATTAAAATCGTTTATCAGAAAATTTTACATTTGTTTCGTTATGCAAATTTGCAATCCTGGTATGAGGAAGAGGAATTTTTACATATTTCCATGTAAATTGGTTAGAAATTGGAATAACATTTGAATATGAGATCGTCGTTTTATGGTAGGTGAATGAGTTTGTTTAAGAGACTTAAGTAATAGTTCTAACACGCTAACTACTGTTCCGTATCATCTACTGGTTTCTCTTTTAAGCATCAGGTCTGCTTTGACCCAGCTGACTTTAAGTCGACCCATACAATGATAACTCTCTTTTCCGTTTCTGAAAAGTGTCGCTGGGACACGGTCTTGGTCAATTTGTGCTAATTGGTCTTCTTAGAAGAGATTCTCTATAAAAAAGGAGTCACAACAGGATCACGAACAAAACCACCAACTGAATCGCAAAAAGAATCTCCAACTGAAGAGCCAACAGAATCTCCAACTTAAGAGCCAACAGAACTGCCAACTGAAGAGCCAAGAGAATCTCCAACTGAAGCGCTAACAGAATCTCCAACTGAAGAGCCAACAGAATCTCCAACTAAAGAGCCAATAGAATCACGAACAGAACCACCAACTGAAGAGCCAACAGAACCACCAACAGAATCTCCAACTAAAGAGCCAATAGAATCACGAATAGAACCACCAACAGAATCTCCAACTGAAGAGCCATCAGAATCACGAACAGAATCACCAACTGAAGAGCCAACAGAATCACCAACTGAAGAACTAACAGAAACACCAACTTAAACGGTTGACAGCTGTCAAGCTGTTGACACACTTCCAGGATAACTTCTCATTATAATTTTAACAAACTAGGACATCGTCTCTGACAGAAATTGTAAGACCTTGTGTATACCCTTATTAATAATCTTCTTTTTTTTTGGCAACTAACACCCATTTTTAATTTTTTTTACAAACAGATCTAAAACAAGAAGAATGAATTATTGATGCGGGAACCAAGCATGACGTTGTCTATTTTTGAAACTGTTCCATTATTTTTATATGTTAAAGAGTAAATTAATGTCTGTGTATCGTACAGTCATGTCTATGTCTTTTCCATTATGCATGGATATTTTTTAGTGTACCCTTCATTTCATGAGAAAATGCATTTCAATCCTCCAATTTAAGAGGAAAAAAATAATACAGATAATACACACAGACAGTATTGATTCGAGATGGTAATAAATTCAATCAGTGGTGAGTCAATTCAGATTTCTACTGGTTTTTATTGATGGATCAATGAATTTTTTGGATATAAATCAACATCGGTATTTAATTTAACAGGATTTTATTTTGATAGATTCTCTGATATGTGATGGAAATAAAAGGAAAAATTAATTAGAGATAGTAGAACTTAAATCAACATTTAATGTGTTGCTAATATTAGTCAATTTATTCATTAGAGTACCCTCGTACACACTCACACACACACATACACACACACATAGTATGTTATTATTTATTTAACATTTTGTCTATTTTTGGCAGAGAAATAGCAATATAAATATTGTTCATACACTAAATTTATGTATTTCTGTATCAGGTAAAATGAAATCATCTTGGAGACTTCATCAAAAGACCGACTGACAGACGCGTCGTCAGCATTATGATGAGAAAACGTTTATACATTTATAGATAAAGTCTGTTAAACCTTAAGCAATTATTAAATTAAATAAGAGTAAAATAAATATTAAATTTATAAGCCTTTAACTTTACCCATGCTATCCATACATGTTTGAAATGAATTTCATGGAAGACATTCAGTTTATTTAATTTTGTGGTGATGTTTTAATACTCAAACACACACACACACACATAATCATAAAGTGTTTGCCCAGTGTTTGCCAAAGGCATGTGTGCTCATCTACACACAATATTGTGGGTGTTCTCATTCATACACACACAAAAAAAGTGTAGAAGATAGATTAAATAAAATGTGAGTAATTGAAAAGTTAAATCAAATTTTAATTAAATTTAATTTTATCTCATATTAAGTGTCATTCAATTATGGAAATAAATTGAATCATTTTTTGATTAATGGATTTATTTTAAGAAAGCATTTGACTTTGATCATCAACATTCATTGAAAACGATAAGAAAATTCATTAAAATAAGATTTTAACGCCCAAAAGTATGCAATATAATTTACATCTACAAACATTTTCTTGATTTTATTTCATTAAAGCACTGATCATGAATTAATGGATAAAAATTAACATTTTTTAATGAGTTTAAAGGTTATTTCAATTAAAACCAGGTTGAAATTCCGATTTAAAAAAAGGACGCTAAATTTATTGCATACTTTTCGGGTTTATAAAATTTAAAACTTTGTTCTTATCACTGTTTAAAGGTATAAAAATAATAAATAAATAAATAACATTGCTTTTTCCATTTCATTAACAACAAGAGGTGACGATGAATGACAGGCAAAGACCTTCAAAACTTTTGTTTTATTATTTTAAATATAAAATCCAACATGTTTTATATAAAATTTAAACAAAAAATAAATGCTTGAGTTTGCTTTATGAAAACGAGTGATACATTGTATTAATTTCATTGATTTTCTACCTAAAAATAATGTTAAATAAAATAAAAAAAGGGAAAACTATCAAGTATTTTTTTTTTACCAAACATCATTTTATTTTATTTATTTATACATGAAAATGGATACTCATGTATTAAACATCATAAAACTCAATTGGAGTCACTTGGTTAATATGTTTAACTTTTTTTTTTTTATTTGTTGGCCGGATTTTCGCATATAAATAAATAAATGGTGTTTGTGTGTGTCTCTACGTGTAATGTGTATGCATGTAAAAGTGTTTCTTTTTATTTTATTTTACTTTTTTTTATGAAATTTCAAAGATATTGAAATAGAGTAGAGTAAAAATTGAGAAAAAAACACGATCGATAAGCAAAAAGCAAGCATGTTCTTTATGTATATGAAGTTTACCACACAATTTATGCACACACACACACAAATAAGAAGATTAGAAGAGTAACATCAGCAGAGATCATGAGAGAATTGTATATGAATAAAATGTGCAAAAAGAAAATTCACACATGTTACAAATAATTTACAGAAAATACACAAGTCAAATTGAACGAATGAAAAAATGTGAGTTCTCGATATCGAAATGAGAGTATTTTTACGTGAAAATTTTCGAAGTCAGTTTTCATCTCTTTGAAATGGAGATACATGAAAATTACTCAGAGAATTTACTTTCGACTTTATATTGTATGTGTGTGTGTGTGTGTGCCGTACTCGTGTGTACAGAGAAATGTTTGCATTTATTTATTTTCGAATTAACGCTTTTTTTCTGTTGTTCAAATTTTTATGATCCTTTTTTGGATAAACGACATTTTTTTTATTGAGTTTGAAAATAAATTGCTTTAATTAGATTATTTTATTTTTTAAATTCCGTGCGGTTTTATTTTAAAGCAGTTATGTGCTCACTTAACAACCTACGAATTTAATTTAATTTTATAATAAATTTAATTATTCTTGGTGTTATTTCCATAGTTGATGACCACCAATTATCTAATAATTTAATTTATTATTCATATTTTTACTTTTTCCTGTCCTTCTTAAACCAATTTTTATTCAGTTTCATTGAAAAAAATCGTTAAAACGAAATTAAAATAAAAGTTAATGACATTAGGATGGATCTGAGAGCTAGTTGTGATCTTTTGAGCATCATCTTAGTAAAAACACGATTCATGTCTTGAAATAATTTTGCAGATCTATTTACACAGATATTGACTTAATATATTATGACAGCATACTAGCCAGGAATCGAACGCAGATTTACAAGTCTTGAATCAAAAATGGCTTAAGGTCAAGGTAAACATCAAATCCCTTATCACATAATTCTTCATCTCATAACTCAATTTAACTTAACTGGTCACAAAACGATATCTTGATCAGAATAAAATGGCATCATTTTTCTCTTTATCAGTCATTCGTTTATAATAATGATGATAATAATAATAAATGTATGATATTTTTATTTCTGACCGCGTTTTCTTATCATATTGAATGTAATATTGTTTGTGTCCTCATATTACAATACGTGCCATGCCTTAATTCGTAAATAAAATATGTTTTACTTCTTCTTTTTTTTACATCTTTGCTTTGTTTTCACTTTACAGTTTCAAAATGAAATGTACAAGATGTGAAAAGATAAAATATAATCAAAAGCAGATGATGTGGTGAAAATGTAACAGACATGGATACATTGTAAAACTTTTGTCGTATCTTTCATAGAGGGCGCCACTTTAATGAAGCTTTTAACTTAAATAATCTCAGTGAAATGAGACTTTGAGTCCTGAAATGAACATGAAGTCATGCAGGGTCATGCACTAACTTTTTCAACCTCATAGTACAGTCAAGTCTCCATATAGTGAAAAATAAGCTGTACGTAATAATTCTATATAGTGACAAGCCAGTTTCTATGGATCTATAGTTTCTATTTTTTTGCCATTTTGTGATTATAATTAATATAGGATGCCTCAAGTCATCAGACAATCCCAGTGCATAGTGCTCGATTTTTATCGAGGAGACCACAATAGGACTCTTTAGGACTGCAGTGGTGCCCTTGTAGAACCTAGTGCATTAAAATCTCCCAGAAAGGTCAGAAAAAAAAACTTGAGAACCTGAATCATTGAAATTCATCCGATTCAGATTAAAATCCAGCTCTCAGTTCAAAGGAGCTTCCTTAACCATCAAAATAATAATACGGAAGGAAAAGGAAGACATGTATCTGGTTGATTATATTTTCTTATTTCTTTCATATGTATGTTTAATTCATGTTATGGGATGTGAAGTGCATATGTTATCTGAAGTTAACGAAAGAATAACATATGAAATGAATTTTAAGGAGACAAGTTACGTCTTTGACTCAAAAATCGTTGAAGTACATGACGTAACTGGGTAAATTTTCATTTAAATCGATTTTTTTTTTGTATTTCAAGTCAAATTTCAATTTATCATTGAACCGAATATCTTAAGTGGCCTTTTAATATTGAATCTGATCGAATTTCTTATGAATTTCGTTTCGACATAAACAATAAAAAATTTACTTTCTTCAAAAAACATTTTCATAAGACGCTGAAAAAAATAAAAGTTATACAATTGTCACATAATACGACATAAAATTAGAATTGTACGAAGTATAAAATGTAATTTGTCTATTTATCGCACTGTTTTTATGTAAATTTATTTATTTCATTGTTTTGTTTTTAACTTATAACTAATGTGCCTCAGTTAGATAAAATTTCCTTGAATTAAATTTACACACTCTAATAAAATGTGATAAAAATTTAAAATATGAAAAAAACTAAGTCAAAATCTAATGATATTCTATTTTCTTCTGAAGTTTACCAACTTCAAAAATTACAAGTTCTTTGAAAGTGAACTCAAAAACGAAAAACAAGTGAAAAAAATATCAAAATCTAGAACTTGTGCAATTTTTGATAAGAACAATGTTTGATAGATTATTCAGAACAAAAATTGGACAAGTTCTAGATTTTGATATTTTTTTCACTTGTTTTTCGTTTTTGAGTTCACTTTCAAAGAACTTGTAATTTTTGAAGTTGGTAAACTTCAGAAGAAAATAGAATATCATTAGATTTTGGACTGAGTTTTTTATTTTTTATTTTTAAGTGTTACTTTTCATTTATAACACTCAAAATGATTCGATGCATATAATTAATTTTTAACTTATTAATGGCTTCCTCTTTAGAAGTTACAGTGAATACAATGGAAATCTCGTAATAAATATTAAATGTATTAATTTGTTGTTTGTACATAAAGCACATTCCTTTAAGAGTGACATTGTGATGAATGTGAATGAAAAATGACTTGTATGAGAAAAATTTTTTTCCTGTTCGTTTTAGGTATATGGTGTCTTCTGGAAAGTTGCTCAGAATGATGAGGCGGAAATTTTGGCATGAAAATAATTTTCCATTTTCTTGGAAAATTTTCGGAAAATCGGTTTTTCCATGGTCACCCTATTTTTTTGTATGGACACCCTAATTTTTTTATAGCCTATGTTACCCGGGCTTTGAATGGGTAAATATGCCTAGAACATACCATGGGTCTATTTCGAACCGTTTAGCCGCAATCGTGGAAGAAACTTTTTTTGTGCATAAAATACAAAGAAGAACTTGTAATAAACAGAGTAAAGATAAAATTTCTTTTGTAACTCTTTTGTTAGATGTTTAAAATAAATAAAAATGAAAAAATATTGTTGAATTCTATTTCGTATTTTGCATTAAAATTGTTTCATTCAAATAAAATTTATATTTGAAGTAGGATTATGAATGTTAACAATAAACATATAATAGAAAGGAAGAAAATATTTTTCATAAGTAGGTTGTTCAGGTAAAAGGTAAAGTTTTTAGTTATGTTTCGAAAGCTTAAGATTTTTATTAAAGTTTTTGTATTTTTTATTTTAAATACGAATCCTTTTCAATGGATTTTCTTTTCTAGGTAATCGATGGTAGTATTGACAACAATAATGGGAATCGATTTTCAAGCAAGGTAAGTAATTTTTATATTTATTACACCCAGAATCAATAGTTCCAGTCACACAAAGCCCAGAATCATTTCAGTTATACTTAAGTAAACTTTTTTTGTAAGTTAAATGAGAAGCAGTTTAAACTACGATACAAAATGTCAGTGATTTATGTTTCAAAGACGTCAGATTCAGATCATTTTTAAGATGCGCTTCATAGGTCAAGTGGTTAAAGCATTCGCTTTGCAACTGGATGGCTTGGGTTCGATACTCAGAGCGGACAATCATCAGTGCTATATATTGTTGTTTTCTCCTGCCTGGATTTATATAGTTCGATAACAAGTAGAATAACACACCATGGAACTTGATCACAGCTGGCACCGATCTGTATAGTACAGATTTAATTTGATACTACTGCACCGTAGCAAGATACTCCACTATCTGTACGCATCCAAAAGTAGAGGTCTTTAGGATAAGCCGATAATGTAGAGCAATATCAAAAATAATTTGCATTATATAGATTAATAGATTTAAGTTTCAAGGACCTAGTGAAGGACCTATGAAGAGAAAATAAATACAAATAAATCTCACAGGTTACTCAAATAACCAGAAAGCAAAGGACCACATCTATCAACTTGAAAGTGACAGCTGGAAAAGAAGGTATAGGTTAAACTTGAGCTGTAAAAGTCAACGGTCTTCGAAGGGCAGTCCGTTTAACACCAACATTGGTGTTAAATGACAATGCTCTTTGAATCGTAGGTTGAATATTAAGTGTAAGATAGAGGAACCGAGAAATAAAAATCTCATTCAGCTTAGTTCAACACATGGATGTACCTCTGGGGAAGTAAATAATTGTAGAAAGTGAGTCATCTATCATTTCGGGTGTTTTTCAGCTCTTATATTATGAATCCGCTAGTTCGTGCGACAAGAAAAAATTAACAGAATCGGATTTGACAGCTGAGGCAAACGCGGAAGTGACAGTTCAAATACCAATACTATGATAAAGTAAAGTACAGTAACGAAAATTTAATATAAATAATAAAAAACTAAGAAGTATTTTAAATGAATTGAAAAAATAATTAAAAATAATTTAATTTAATTTTAATTTTTGTCAATTATTAGGAATTGATGTACAAATATGCTTAAATGAATTGATAGTACTTATTTTTTATGAGCTGTCACTTCCTCTCGTGTGAATGTAAACAAATTCTGACATACGGCAAGTCTCAATATTGAATAAATTCACAATAATGACTTATATTAAAATAATCTCAGCCCAGTTCTTAAAAAGAGAAACCATAATGCCTCAAGCTTTAAAAAGTCCATTTAAATTCAAATCTTCATTACCACATTAAATTAAATCACCACATTGACCTTGACAGATAATTTCCATTGTAATTTTTACATTGCCAAAAAAAAAATTATCATAATCAAAATTAATAGAAAGAAAATCTCAAATCACCATGAAAACAACTTAAAATGACATAAAAAATATGAATAAAACAAAGATGAGTAAAAACCCACAGGGAGTTTCAAATTAAACAATCAAACTTTTCAAATGAATTCATTTTTCAATGCCTTGAACCATGTTAGCATATCTCATGACAAGGCACACAGAACTTCCTGTATTATAAATTAAATTAGAAGACATACAAGAACAAAAAAAAACATAAGAAGTAAAATAATGATGACACGCGTGAAAATCAGCATAATCATTAAAAAGTTTTGTTTCGTGTTTTTTTTTTCATTGCTCTTCCTTAATAAAATTATACTCTGTTGTGTTTATATTTTTTTTTTCTTCTACTTGTATCTGGTAGTTAGTGAGACGGAAATAATAATTTTCTCTCTATTATCAGAGTCACGTTAATGTTCAGAGTTACATACTTTTTACTTCATTTTTATACTAAAGCAACGACAATTTAAGTTAAAAAAAAAAATGAAAAGGAATTTTTAATATTAATGAGCTCGTTAATAAACTTTCTTTTTTTGTTTTTATTTTATATAAAAATATTTTTCTCTAATTTTTTTTTTGTTACCATGCAACGTTCAATAATTTATTTGAAATTATTATTATGAGCGATACTTGAGTGAACTTGAGAGATGTAATAAAAAATGCTTCATTTTTAACATTTTTTTCCTTTTTTTTGAATTGACAAGAGCAAGCAACAAAATGTTACTGTTAAAATTTTTCTTTAAAGTGGCATAATGTTTTAAGGTAACTTACATAAAATAATAAGCCATTTATTTCAAATGGAAGCACAAGAATAATAAAGAGATGAAAATGTTTTATTACTTTCAGGGATATTATTAGGCAGGTGCATTTAATGGAATTTTTTGAGGAGGCACATTAGGAAAAAATTAAGGAAAACTTTAACTTGAACGCCATGGTGTGTGACGGTTTTGGAGATTGAGGGAATGTGAAAGCTATTAATTGAAATATGTTTGTGCTTTAAACGATTTGTATAAAAAAGGCCTCGTCTTAGACAGAGGCTTGGTGTTTACTATGGAAAATTCGGTTATAATCCTATAAGACCGTGTCTGGGGTCTTGTAAAGTCAACACAGCCTCTTACAAAGCAACAAATATCATCCTAACGCTTAATAGCCAATATTAAAGGGTGCAGGCTGATTTTTCTCACCTACTTTGATACTTTGAAAGATATTCAAGATTGTATTCCAATGACAAGCAATCGTCCTGATCACCCTCATGATCGTAATTTCAAATATTTTAAGTCAAAATAAAATTATGACAAAAAAACAACTTTAGATATGACAATAAAAAGCAACATTTCATTAGATTAAAGACCTCTCACAACAACTTTTGTCTATATCTTTGACCTATCTTGTCTATTCAATACCATTATTATCTTAACCTGACAATACAAAAGAATAGGGATATAAAATATGTGAGGGGATCAAAATGATTATTATTGTTTTTCTGTATCTTTTTCTTTGCAAACATCTCACATTACATTGTACTTTTTTTTTGTCTTATTCTTGAATACAAAAACACACACACACATACATACAGAGAAACAGAAAAACAATCAAATACACAAAATGAAACCAGAATAAAGAACAAGAAAACCAACACCTTTCAAACATTTGTTTCGACTTTTATATACATATATTTCAATGTAACATATTTATATGCATTGTATACATTTGTATAAGAAAAAAAAACATTTTTATGATTAGAACGGAAAACTGACAACGATTATTATTGCAAGGATACCCACACACATTCATTACTATTATGACATGCTAAGAAGAAAACTAATTACTTCGTGAATTTGAAAAGGAAAAAAAAACTAATAATAACAACAACATAAAAATAAATATATAATTTTTTTACACACACACACACATATCTGTCATAAAATGAAACGCAGGTATGTAAGAGATAATGTGAATATTATGAATTTTTAGTATAGCGAAAAACAACGAAATATACTCAAAAACATGATCATGTTTACCCGCATTGCTTGACCCACTTTAGTTAGCATGCGCCATTTATTCATGTAACTTTTTCATGTACACATACATCTTATTATTATTGTTATTATTTTTATGAACATTAAAATGGGTATGTATGAAGTAAGTGAGAGCCATGAAGTAAATCGTTGAATGAAAACACCGAATTTTAATGAGAGAAAACCGGAATAAGCTCTTATTTCATTGAAATTGAACAACTGATTTCGAATTGAGAAGGAATTTCCTGTATGATTATATTTCCTTAAATTACTGTACCATAGAAAGTTAAAAATTTTGAGAGAGAAATTTTCATTTTCGAATATGATTGCATGTGATTAACATAAATCTTGAGATAATTTTTGTTTTCGAACATGTTTTATGTGAAATGCAGTTTTGTAACGATTTTTTGTGAACAATTCATTTGAAATTGTATGAATTTTAAATTTGAAAGTACTTTTGACAGACAAACACAATTAAGTTTGCCATAAACTTGCGGTTTTCGTATTATGTGAATTGTAAAATACCAGGCGTTTCCATTATTTTCATATTACATTGAATCTGCCACTTTTGAGATGTTAATCAAATTAAGGGATGGTGATTGCAATTCAATAAACATCAAATATCGTCGTCTTGAACGGCATTGATGAATATTTTAATCTGATTTGATTCAAAATCTTCCAATCACAGTTAATAGAGCTTTGATCAACCATCCGACAGAGTTCATTTTTTAACGTTCAATTTGACATTTTATACCTCACTTAAAGAAAATCAAACTTTTATTGACAAAAATTTAACGAACTTTCAGCAACTTTTCTATTTAAAATAATTTTTCATATTCGAAAATGAGCTTTTCAAGTGAAAATTCACATACAAACAGCATACACATAAAAAACGCAATGCATAAAAATAAATCGCAAAATTCAAATACATAAAAATAACCGTAAATTTTTGCCTTAGCGTTCTCAGAATTCATTTCATCGTTAAAGAACGAAAGAGTTCCTTACAAAATATGACTAAAAAATCGGTTTTCCATTCAATTTTTATGTTATTTACAAATTATTTTAAGTAATATTTTTTTTTATTATTAGGTATTTTCTCTTATTAATTGCGTATTCCTTTCATTCAATAAAAATTCAATTAAAAGAACTCACCAAAACGAATCTCTTAATAATAAATATGTCATTGAATAACTTAAATAAATAAAGTAAAATTATATTAAAAAAAATACAAAAGTCAAATTCAGTCAAATATAATATTTAATGAAATTGTATTTATATATAAAATAATAATCTTTTGTTGGTTCATTTAATTAGCAGTAAACACGCAACTATAACGCAAAATGTTGTAATAACGATTTTTTTTTTGTTTTCAGTGTTTTATTTACACAGGTTCTTTTTTTTATTATTATAATGGTTTGTCTATGGATTTTTATATTATAACTAATATTACATAAAGTGTTGATAAATAGAGAAAAAAATGACATGACATGTAAAAAAAAAATATTGGGAATCAGACAACTAGAATGATACAATTTCAGTTACAGTTAGTCATGTCACTGAAGCATTTTTACTGATTGGGTTATTTAATGTTATTAAACTTCATTTTTGTTTCCTTTTCTCTTAATATATTTTTGTATGTAAAATTACAAAAACAAAAAAAAAGGTTCATGTTGTGTGTGTGTGCGGACATTCATCAGTGTGAATGAGTGTCGTATGAGCGATAAGTGTTAGTGTTTTATTATAATTAATGTTTAGTTAATGTTATTTTTCCTAATTTATTATAATTTTTATTACTTATTTTTTGTGGGGGGATGAGAGAATTCACCATTTTTATCAGTAAATAAAGAGGTATATTAATATAAAAGAACACATTAATTGAAAATGTTATTCAGCTGTTTTTGAAGTAAATAAGTTTTGTCTTTAGGAAAATAATTATTAAAAGAATTTTTTGTGAATCAAAATCTACACAAAGAATAAAGTGTTTCGTTCAGAAGCCTTAAAGGCCACACACCCATGAGTGAAGTTTTGAAATATCCAAAAACTATCATAAGAGCACGAAAGTAAATCAATAAATAACGTTTCAATGAAAAACTTTAAGTTTCATATTTTAATGCTCTACTTTTAACCACAAAATTACAGTAGTAAATTTTTTTGAAACTATATATCAAAATTGTTTTTAAACTTCTTTTTATTATTCATTTAATGATATGGTTTAATGTAATCGAAAACTTCATATTCATGAAAATAACAAAAGTATTTTTTTTAAAATGGAATTCTTTAAAATAGTTTTCATGTAATCAATCATTTAAATTTCCTTGAACTTTGTAATATATTTCCTCAATTAGAAAAGAAAACATTAAAGTTTTCAGTAAACAAGTCTCTGTTATTACGTCACTAACTTACTAATCGTCACTTACAATAGCTGGCCATTCTTGGTTAAGTGAAAACTCGTCACTTACTTGATCTTCTTGGTTTAGTGAGAACTCGTCAATAGCTTGTCATACTTGGTTTAGTGAGAACTCGTCACTAACTTGATCTTCTTGGTTCAGGGAAAACTCGTCAATAGTTTGCCCTTCTTAGTTTAGTGAAAATTCGTCAATAGCTTGCTCTTCTTGGTTTAGTGAAAACTTGTCACTATCTTAATCTTCTTGGTTTATTGAAAACTCGTCAATAGCTTTCGCTTCTTGGTATGGAAACCTCGTCACTAACTTGATCTTCTTGGTTTGGTGAAAACTTGTCACTAACTTGATATTTTTGGCTCAGCGAAAACTCGTCAATAGCTGGCCCTTCTTGGTTAAGTGAAAACTCGTCAATAACTTGCCCTTCTTGGTTAAGTGAAAACTCGTAAATAGCTGGCCCTTCTTAGTTCAGTGAAAACTAGTCAATAGTTTGTCCTTCTTGGTTTAGTGAAATCTCGTCACTAACTTGATCTTCTTGGTTCAGTGAAAACTAGTCAATAGTTTGTCCTTCTTGGTTTAGTGAAAACTCGTCAATAGCTGACCCTTCTTGGTTCAGTGTAAACTCGTCAATAGCTTGCCCTTCTGGGTTTAGTGAAAACTCGTCAATAGCTTGCCCTTCTGGGTTCAGTGAAAACTCGTCAATAGCTTGTCCTTCTGGGTTTACTGAAAATTCGTCAATGACTTGATCTTCTTGGTTTAGTGAAAACTCGTCAAAAGCTTGATCTTCTGGGTTCAGTGAAAACTCGTCAATAGCTTGTCCTTTTTGGTTTAGTGAAAACTTGTAAATAGCTTGACCTTCTGGGTTCAGTGAAAACTCGTCAATAACTTGTCCTTCTGGGTTCAGTGTAAACTCGTCAATAGCTTGTCCTTTTCGGTTTAGTGAAAACTCGTCTATAGCTTGTCCTTCTGGGTTTAGTGAAAACTCGTCAATAGCTTGTCCTTCTGGGTTTACTGAAAATTCGTCAATGACTTGATCTTCTTGGTTTAGTGAAAACTCGTCAATAGCTTGCCCTTCTGGGTTCAGTGAAAACTCGTCAATAGCTTGACCTTCTGGGTTCAGTGAAAACTCGTCAATAGCTTGTCCTTCTGGGTTTACTGAAAATTCGTCAATGACTTGATCTTCTTGGTTTAGTGAAAACTCGTCAAAAGCTTGATCTTCTGGGTTCAGTGAAAACTCGTCAATAGCTTGTCCTTTTTGGTTTAGTGAAAACTTGTAAATAGCTTGACCTTCTGGGTTCAGTGAAAACTCGTCAATAACTTGTCCTTCTGGGTTCAGTGTAAACTCGTCAATAGCTTGTCCTTTTCGGTTTAGTGAAAACTCGTCTATAGCTTGTCCTTCTGGGTTTAGTGAAAACTCGTCAATAGCTTGTCCTTCTGGGTTTACTGAAAATTCGTCAATGACTTGATCTTCTTGGTTTAGTGAAAACTCGTCAATAGCTTGACCTTCTGGGTTCAGTGAAAACTCGTCAATAACTTGTCCTTCTGGGTTCAGTGTAAACTCGTCAATAGCTTGCCCTTCTGGGTTTAGTGAAAACTCGTCAATAGCTTGTCCTTCTGGGTTTACTGAAAATTCGTCAATGACTTGATCTTCTTGGTTTAGTGAAAACTCGTCAAAAGCTTGATCTTCTGGGTTCAGTGAAAACTCGTCAATAGCTTGTCCTTTTTGGTTTAGTGAAAACTTGTAAATAGCTTGACCTTCTGGGTTCAGTGAAAACTCGTCAATAACTTGTCCTTCTGGGTTCAGTGTAAACTCGTCAATAGCTTGTCCTTTTCGGTTTAGTGAAAACTCGTCTATAGCTTGTCCTTCTGGGTTTAGTGAAAACTCGTCAATAGCTTGTCCTTTTCGGTTTAGTGAAAACTCGTCAATAGCTTGATCTTCTTGGTTTATTGAAAACTCGTCACTAACTTGATCTTCTTGGTTCAGTGAAAACTAGTCAATAGTTTGTCCTTCTTGGTTTAGTGAAATCTCGTCACTAACTTGATCTTCTTGGTTCAGTGAAAACTAGTCAATAGTTTGTCCTTCTTGGTTTAGTGAAAACTCGTGAATAGCATGCCCTCTTTGATTTAGTGAAAACTCGTCAATAGCTAGCTCTTCTTATTTTTTTGATTGATTTCTGCTATTCTAAGAATTTGAAATGCAATCAAAGTCATAAATACTTGATTACCTTTTGCAGAATCAAATATTCAATTATTGTTATTGATTTGATTTTCCATTTAATATTTTTTTTTTCAAAAAGATACAATTTTAAAATAAATAACAATTGTCTTCACACAATGCCAACTTAAATATCAAAACTGCCAACGTAAGCAATGAAATTTCCAGGTCAGTTACCTAGGAAGGACCAAATTATCGTCATACAATCATATTTTTTCATAAACAATATACCAACGAAAATTATCATTATTTTGCACACTTAATCCTATTACAGTGACGTCATCTTTCAATAATCCATCGGTAATCAGTAGCATATTTTTAGAACAACAAACACATTTTTATAAATACAATTATCCGAAGAAACCGTGGATCATGAAAAAAATATGTAGGAGATTGACTGACCAAATTTCAACTGGTTTTGATGTTATTTTGATTATATTTTACGAAAATACTTTGGGTTGTCAAATCAATCTATTTTTATTTCTATTTATTTTGTTATGTTTTATAACTTTTAAGAAGTGTGTGTTATTTTGAGATAAGCATTTCATATTAAAAAGGGATCAAAATGATGTATAATAATAAAAATAATGGAAACGCCTGGTTTTTTTTCCTTAAAATTCTCATTAAAATTTCAAATTTACGGTTCATTCATTATTTAAATGACTTGAATCGGAATTTTCATATCATTGTCGTTATATTTTTTTTCTTTTTCGATGTTATTTTAATGATTACACACACACACACACACACACGTACATAGAAAAAGGCTTGAGAGGACGATAATAGTATTTTATTTTTCATACGAATGAAAAAGCAATGAAAACTTATTTGGCTCAAATCCAAAGAGTATTGAAATATATTTTTTTTTATGTTCACAAGTAGCAATTTATGTTTTATTTCTTTTATGTTTGTTAAATATGCATTTAAAAATTGCATGTTTGTTGCAACAACACAAAAAAAAACAAAAATTTGTGTTGCTTTCTTAACTTCTTCTGTGATCAAGTTTTATTTAAAGTCAATGTTTAGTTTATTCATTATAGGTCATGATACAATTTGACACAATTTTAATGAATGACGCCCAATTCTAAATGATTTATAGAATGCATTAAATTTTAATCTGTTTTTCAATATAATTATTATGATTATTATTCATAAATCATCAGACTCATGATAATAAAGCTCAAAATGATACCATACAATATGGAAGAATAAAAATTGATTGGTTTTCCCTTTTTTTAATTGAAATTCGCTGTTTAACTTTATTTTTAAACTTGATTCTATGAAAGTAAAATGAGATGAATCGAAAGGCATTAAACAAAATTATTGCTTTTATTCTTATTTTTAACTCACATAGTTTGACTAAATATAGCTCATTAATTATGCAAGTGTCTCGTGCCTTGGCTTTATGTCTGTTGGCTCAAAATTTAATTCGCTTTTTATGTTTTGGTTTTAAAACAATAATAAAAAATAAATAATAAATATTGATAACTTTTCAATTGTTTTGGCATGAAATCGAAGTAAATTGAATTTCATTTTCATTTTTTATGAAAAAATGAAACAGGTAACATTAAGTTGAAATTGAATTTTAACCCACAAGGCATGATCATGGGTCTAAACGCCCTTTTCATTTAAGACATTTAAGACACAAACGGACACATGACACAACTGCATCGAATAATCGCATTTTTTTTCAAATCAACAGGAAATGCGTTAAAAATTTAGATTTCAACTTTTCAAGAAAATGTGTTCTTGAACTTCAATCCAGACAATGCATTGACATATGGGTTAAAAATTTTCTTTCTTTAAATTCTTCCTTATTTTCATTCAATTAAATTTAATTTTGAACATTTTCTTTAATTTCTTTTATTTTAATGATTACTTTTTTTTGTTTATAATTTTTATTTGCGTTCAAAAACATATGATGCCAAATAAAGTTTCGCTTTCTTGGCAGTTAAGTTGCAATAGAAAATATAAAGAAAGAAGGAATTGAATTTAATCGAGTTAAATACATGCATTATTTCACTGTATTTAAAAGTTAAGACAATAAATTAATGAGTTAAAATTAAAAAAAAAAGAAAAAATATCTAATAAAATGCCAATAAAATAAATAAAATTAGAAAAATATTTTTAAATTGTGTTTTTTGATGGTGTCGCGCCATTTCTTTCATTACTTTAAATCTTTATATAAAGAAAATAAAAATATAAAATTGTCGCTTTTATTCTATTTGATTGTACATTGATTGCCTGCTAAACGTATCCGATCGACTGTATGAATAAGTTGCAGAAAACCATCTCAGTGGTACGTATTACACCCTCAGGGGTAAGTACAGGCCCTCTTAAGAGGATTAGGTACTTCAGTCTCATGAAGACTTTGGTAGATAGGATGCGCCACCAATTTTATTCAACAAAATTGGCATGCACATGATTAAGGAATGGTACATTAGGTATCCATTGTGTAAGAAAGGAACAGAAAGATAAAGAAGAGAAAGAAATGTAAGTCTTCCCTGAGTGAGAATATTACAGGATACGAAATCTTTACTGGGTAGGCAGATCAAACTGGACAGTTACTTTTGTATACATGCAAATACTGACACTTCAAAAATTCTGTACGTTAATAGAGATTGTCAAACTTTTACCTGTGTACCCAGTTAAGGACAGCTACCACATAATTTTGATTTATTTAGCACTTATTCACGTTCATTTTAATAGTTTTCAAGCGTTTAAACGTAAAACAAAGCGTTTGTATGATCCCAAGGCACATTTGATTTTTTAAGACAGAGACAATAAGAAGGTTTATCCCAATTGGATCTCAAGTTTCATAGAATGATTACACAAGAGGCAAAATCTGACATAGCATCTGAGGTGATCTTTCCATATCTTTAATCCGATTATTTCTAGATTTTTCATAACAATTTTTGATATGATCTTATATCGAATTCTCTCGTTTTTTTCATTTTATTTCAAGTTTATTCTTTTATAAGCCAACCTAAAACACGTCTATATAGCTTTTAACACTCTGCACATTTTCCCAATTTGGGTTCAATTAGATACATTTTATGGGACAATGCTTTTCAAGAATGACATGAAAAAAGCTTTTATATGTTTATTTTAATGTAAGTGTGTGTGTTCCTCATACCACTTTTGCTACGAAAAAATCATCCTTAAATCTTTTTTTTTATTCAACTGATTTCGAATCATGGAAAATTTTCATTTTCAATTAAATTCTAAAAATTATCAATCAATTTTTACTTTATCATTTTTTTGAACGAAGCATTATTTAAAAAAAATTATAAAAAAAAATCTTATTGGTCATCAAACAAAGACTGAAACATTGAAATAAAACAATGAAAAATAGCACTAGGAGACATAAAAAACATAACAGCTTAAATAAATGATGAACTATTGGCGACTCGTTTTTCAATCAGATAAAAATATTTTTATACTGCAATTTAACCGTATTTCAAATTTAAACAAAAAAAATAGTTTTTTTTTTTATATTTTGTTGGGAAAAAAATTTAGTCTCAATGACAATAACATGCATTGAAAATTTGATATGCATTTTTTTTGTCTTTTTTTTATTAAATATCGAACTAATATGAAAAGTTTGTACAACACAATTCGCACTTAATTTTTTTTCGGTAAATATTGTATTAAATAAATAATGAAAAAAAAACATATCGATTGAATTTTAAGACAATAAATTATGATCTACATTTAAAAACATGTATATTAAAAATTTATAACGAAAAATAAAATAGATGACATTTCTCATTTAATTTGATTGCCATTGTCCGTTTTTAGAAAAATAAAAAATTATTCTTATAAATTTCGAAAATTTGATTTTTTTTTTCGTCATTTTAAATGTTTTATCATTGATTTTCCAATATTCAAGAGTAAAGATAAGGAAATTCAGGTAATTTCATTATCCCTGTAATTCAATTACTAAAATTAAATTTTACAATTCAATAAACAAAAGTTCCTCTAATAATAAAACTTGTTTAACACAAAATTAAACCGATTTATATTCAAAAACCGATTAAATTCTCTCAGATTTTATTATGATTTAAAAATATTACTGCTGAATTTATGTTTTTAATCGGATTATCAGTAAAGTTAAATTTTATATCAACTGCATTAGAATGAAAACGAAATAAATGCAATTAATGTTTGATATCAATTTGTGGTTACAATACATTCAAAAATAATAAATAATTTTAAAATATGAAATTCTGAATTAGAATTTCCTAAAATTCAAAAGAATTTATGATGATCAAATTGCTTATAATGCAAATAAATGCATTATTTTGCACTCACAATAAAATTTGTTTAATAATCATAATAAATACAAATAAAAGTGATAATTTAGTTTTATTAATAATGATAATCAAATGTTAATGAGCCACAAAACTAACACATGCACACACACAGATGCACATATGATGCATTTAAACGATTATATGTGACATGATTGTGGTTTCAGGAGTTGAATAATATTATGCAGATTGCAATATTTTAGTTTTTTTTTGACTTTTTAATGTTTTGTGTTGTTTCTGTTTATTTTTTTTTATGTCCGTGGGTTAGTTTGATATGAAAATTATGTTATTTGACTGTGGATAAACTAAGGTTGAAAACTAAGAACAGATGTAGCCAATTCCCTGTGCTGGTTAACAGTAGTTTTCATTCTAATCAGGAGCTCATTCATACCATAATTAGTTGAGTGGATCCCGATTGAGAGAATTCACGACGTCTTGTGGCATTTGGATTTGAATTCAAACATGTATGTTGAACAAGATATGGAACGTCAATGACATCAGAAAGCAATTTGCTTAAAAACATGAAATCTATCCAACCTTTCGTCTATCACATAAAGTGTTCATGTCAAGAAGCATTAGACGGTGTTTATATGCGGGAAGATTTAAAGAATCATTCCATCCCAGACCTCTAAGAGCAAATCTCAAGAATCGTTTCTGAATCCGATTTATTTGAATGGCAGTGAAGAGATTCCAAGTAACACTTTCATACTCCTTCCATTGATCGTACAAGTGCGAAGTAGAGTGACCTTGATACATATGGATCGTCGAACTGCTTGACGTTCCTTAAACTTAAACAAATTTAAACTGGACGATCCAGTACTCCCATTCGAATGATTATAAAGATATTAATCTTTTATACTCATGCTATAAGCACTTACGAAGCCACTACTACATTGGGCTTTTTGTTGGCTGTCTTTCGACTTACCCTAAATTATATTCCTTTTTAACTATACTTATTTCTTTCAAGAAATCATATATCAAATGAAGTTTCATTCTAAAGAGGGCCGTTGGATTTATTTGCCCATTCAAACACCCAAAAAACGTCCTTCTCCTGTTTTCAAGTCCACTACAGAAGCAGAGAATGTGCTGAGCACTTTCTACTTCAGCTTGACGTATTCTACATAAATTTGTTTCACTTAGATTCATTATCTTAAGGTGTTTAAGGTGTGGTCATTCCTAAAAGCTCCTTAGTACGAGTGGCTGACCATTTGAGTAAGTACGTGTTCGGAAAGACGATTACTTTGCATATCCCAGTACCAGGTTGATTCATCTATGAGTTTTTAAATATTGCAGACTTTGCTATTTTTAATGTAATTCCTAAGTATGGCTCTATACCGGCATAAGTTGAAGCTGAACCTTCCCTTGCTAGTCTGTCTGCAATTTCATTTCAAAATTAAGAAATCCAATTCCTTTAAATTAAATTTCATACAAAATCCTATTTACTTTTTAAAGACATGTGAAAATCCCGCAAAGACTTTATCTGCATCATACTCTCATAATTTCTCTTATAAAGTATATAAAATTTAACATATCTTGTTATTACTGGAACATTAAAGTCATTTAACATACTACAATACTTTTTCACCACAACATAACTTTTAATGCACTCTTTTTAGTATTGTCATAAAATGTTATTTACAACTTTTCAGTTTTTTCCCTGTACACATGTAAATACGCACATGCATGCATAGACAATTCCTATAAAATTTAAATGATTAACGTTGTTGCATAAATAATTTAGCTTGTTATTTTCATATTCATTGTATTTTTCGTATTTGATTGTATTTAAAACAAAAATATTAAAAATAAAAAAATTGCGTTTCATTTTGGTTGTAAAAAACATTGTTGAATGTATTGAGTCATCACTGTCAAAGAATAAATGTCAAGATGTCTAATAAAATTTTGGATTTAATTTAATAATTTTTCTGAACGAATATACTTGCAACAATTTTCATTTCATGGATTTTTTTTTTGTATTTTATGATGAAAAATTTTGATGAAATTTGTGCTGTAAATGTTGGTACTCACCTAAAAAGAGAAGAGAAAAAAAAAATGGAAAAGAGGAATATTAATAAAACTTCAAAGAGGTTGTAAATAATTGTTGTAATGGATGATAAAAATGGTTTAATATTCTTTATTATCTTTTCAAGATGTTTCGTTTAAATCAATTTAAAATATGAAATGAAAAGAAATAAAATGTAAATTGTACAAACGCAGAGTGAATTTAATTCTTCCTTGTGAAGAGGTTTATTTTTTGTGAATCATTAAAAAAATTAAAGGACGTAATCATAAAAAATGTACTTGAGTGCATTTTCGGAGCATTTTGAAAATTTTCGCTGGAATTTTGGAGAAAGCAAAATCAACCATATTGGAGAATTTCGACATTTTGGAAGTTCCGCCATGTTGGAATCCCGCCATTTTCAAAGTTTTCCATTTTTATTTGAACACAGACAAACGGACAGCCGACATGAGCTCCGGGAATACTCGAATCGACAAGTAATGCTCTAAAAATCTTTAATTTGGATAAATTGTTTTTCTCATCATTCAGAATCTCAATTCAAATGCAATTGAAATTCAAAGAAATTAAATGAATGACAATTAAATAAATGAATAAAAATGTCGAAAACAGACAAACTGTGATAATTTTATTCAATAAATTTGATTTTATTTGATACAAATTTCACTCAGACTTCAATAAAATTCAAAAATAAACATCATTTTCATCACAAAAATTAATTAAGTTTTATTGTGATACTGGAAAAGAAAAACTCGCCAAAACAAACAAAATGACATCAAATATTAAAATTTGTGTCACATCTGATTCAGTTATCGTGCATTCATGTCACATAAACACTCTTTTATTAAAAAATAAAAATATATCAAATTAAAATAAAAAGCTGCTGTATATTAAAAATAAAAAATACTCAAAAAAAAAACAAGTTCTCAGATAAATATATCATGCTTTGAATATCATTTTAAAATTTAATTTCTTATTGTTTGTGGATTGAATCAACAATATTTGTGACAATGCATTCGTTTGTTGCATATTTAATGGGAAAATATGATAAAGAAATTTTGTAATAAAATCAAAAATATTCCACAAAAAAATTAATTTTTTTCATTTTCATACACTGTAAGTTGAAAACGCTCCGCAGTCCAAATGAACTTGGTCCGTAGACAGAGATCTTTGATTGACGCTTACAAAATGTTTAATGAATCCAATTTTTTTTGAATCCAAATAGTCTATGCATATAGTGCGGGTTGGTTTGCGGGGCGTTTTCAATTTACAGTGTATCAGTAACACATAAAACTCTCAATTCAAAACTAGTGGGGTACAAGTGCGAATCGAGTAGGAACCGAACAAGTCCGGGTGAGAGTTAAATTCACAATGAAAGAAAAAGAACTCTTAACTTTTCCTAAATCAGCTTTTGGTTAATCAATAGCTCGATAAAATTTTTAAAGAAAAGAAAAGAATCAATAAATTTGACATGCGAATACACACAAATTTAAATAAAATACTTAAAAGATAAATGTTTTTTACGCTTAATCCTATTTCATGAAAATTTTCTTCTTATATTATCCCACACATCGTTGTTTCAATTCTTAAATAAAATGAACAATCATCATGCAGAATATTCAAATGCTAATAATCTTTTATCGATAAAATTTGTCTTTCATCTGATATTATTGTGTCTTGAATTCTCATATTGAATATGCAAACGTATGGCAAAGACATTCAAAAGAAAAACCACACACAACCAATAATTTAACCCGAAACTAATAATATACTTTTCGTATCATGCCTTTTATCATGTAAGACATGGATTATTTATTCTTTCGCTTATCTTTTGTTTAATCGTATCTGAATTTATGCAACAGAAGAGAAAATTCAATTCGATTTTAAATAAGACAATTTTAAGTTGAAATGAAATTATATGAATTGAGTTACTTTAAATGTTGTCAAAAAATGACTAATTTTAATCATAAAAGTAGGTTCGTGTTCGAGTTACTTAAGCAATCCCCCTTTAAAATTGTCATTGTTTAGAAATAGTGCCAAAAGGCTTCAAATATTGATGAGAACGAGGGTTTGAATTTCCTTTAACTGTTCAATTTCTTTGATCTTTCATGCCTATTATAACAATTCTCATGAAATCACTGTAAAAAGTCAATAAAATATTTAGAAAATATTACGATTTAACATTCAATAATTTGACTAGACTGAAGTTATCAACGACCTCATGAAAAACCTTTTCAGACTCGTTCCAGGTATCATAAACGACTTTTAACCTAAATTTTAATTTTTTTGCTGTTTTTCAACTTTTTTCTCCGTGTAAATCACAAAATTAGCTCTCAGCGCTCTCTGAAGGAATTTTTCAATTCGCGTGTCATTAGCTTAAGCAGTTTATAAAAAAAGTAGTTTCATATATTATGTGATTCTTCATTTACTGAAAATAACTCAAAATTGTAAGACGTTTTTTTTTTAATTTTCTACTCCTAATTTTTTTTTAGAATGCAGAGCAACTACAACAAATCCAGGACGCTCAAAATCAAATGACTCGCGATGCAGGTGGCATATGATCAAGTACGTATTCATCTTTAAGCATAATTTATAAGTAACTTTTAATTTAGTTCCTGACACGCCAGAGAGCAATGATGACAGATTTCAACTCACTTAAAGCAGCAGAGCTCAGCCATTGAAAACCCAGTTTTCCGTTTCGCTGTTCATACAAATGATTTTTATAATTCCGTTCTTCAGAATGATTTTTTTTATCTTAGTTTTCTCGGGAAGTGTCTCTAGTATTTCGTCCCGTTCATTGGAGATCACTTCTTGGGTGGTGTTTAGGTCACTTTCGTCCAATTTCTCATTAGGATAATTTCCTTTATATAAATAGATTTCCAGCTGCGAATTGTCTGAATTGTCTGTTTTTTCCTGCATCTGTGTAGCATTGTTTATGATTTTTTTAAGTTCAAAACCATTCATCTCCGAGTCTGACATGTTGAAATTTAGTGCTTTTTTAATTTTTGTCAAATCAAATGGGTTTTTGGGGGAGCTGCACCAAATAGGTTTGAATTCTTTCAATGTTGGATTTAAAAGGTGAGGAGAGAGAATAATAATGTACAAAATTAATAAAGTACATCTAGGTGTCGCGGTTGTGTGATTTATTTTATACCTTGAGGTGATTTCTTTATTTTTCGGGATTTATTCTTCATATCCACGTGAAGATGTTACTTTTACGTTCCATGAGACTTAAGCTTTCCTTAAAAAATACGAACACTTGTATCGGGGTTTTTCGATTGGACCCTCCAGAAGGCGCCAGAGTAACAGTCATTGATGATACCTGAAACGAGTCAGGTATGGTCTAGCGGGTCCAAAAAACTCCTTCCCGAGACTGACAAGGTAGTTGATGAGATCGTTGATAACTTCAGTCTAGTAATAATTTGATCGAATTTCAATAAAAAAAAATCATCCTATTTTTGATTTAACGCGGAAAATGAAATCATTCGAGTAAAATATTTCAATTGTATTGACACGCATTATTTGAATGTTTTTGAAGTGATTTGACACACATGATGAAAACTTTTGATGTTTTTTATTCTGATTTTATTCATATCAAATTTAGTTCCAATGTTTAAATTTAAATGAATTCACTTTAATTCAAATCACCATAAAATCATTAATAATGTAAGCAAATCTGTGGTCGTCTCATTAATTTCAATTTTCTTACAGTAAATTGATTTAATTTAGTAAAATTAATTCAAAACAAGACCAATTTAATTTAATAATATACAAAAAAAAAAAAAACACTCAAACTTAATCTGAATGCTTTTTGAACGGAAAATCGTGTATTTACACAAAATGAATGAAAAATCGAATTATTCAAATACACTAAAGAGGCTTATTAGCATTAGCTCACTACATTTTAATATGAAGACGTATAAAAAAGCATTTAAGCACCTGTTTATTGATTTTTTTTCTGTGTTATTTTTTTTGTGGGTTTAAACGATTAACGACAAAACATTGAATAACTTTCGTGCGTAGACTTTTCTTTTAATGCTTGATAAAGAAATATGTAAAAAAAAATATTTTCCTAGTAATTTGAACATTTGTTTATGTAAATATTTTCATTTTCTTTTCTTTTTTTTTACAGTAATTTGCTTGTCACAAAAGCTCTTTTATGTTAATAAGGTAATTAAATTAAAATGTACGTTTTTTGACCTTTTAATATTAATTTTCTGGAAATCTGATAACTTTCTTGTAACAAGACCACTCATGAAAAGGAATTCACTTGAAATTTGAATTTGAACATTCTTTGTGTGCCTTGTGATGAGACAAACAACCTTAAGATATAAAATGAAATGATGAATAAACAAAAACATACAAACACTTTATCATGAGAGTCAATTGTGTGATCATGTTGAGTGTGTAGGCTTGAAATGGAATATTCTGTCAACTTTTGTTTACTTGGGATATTTATTTGCTGTGAAACCCATAACGACAACATTAAATACTGGAATATGGTTCAAATACAACAGCAACTCTTTTAATCAATGACAATGATGTGATTTAAATCTTTAAAGTGGCTCAAAATTTCTGTTTAAATTGGGCACAATGAATTGGATTTCTGTAAGTAATTTTCATCAAATGACATATTTTCCATACTAGAATACGGAAAAATTCTCACCAAAAGGGGTAAAAAGTGAGGACAGTGGCGGATTGGTCATATGAGCAATCTGGTAAATGCCAGAAAGGCCGCTATCGATCGTCTTGTAAAAGTTAAGTTTAGGATAAATTTTGAAGAAAACCATACAGAATTCCAAGGCCGTTAATAATTTTCAATTTGCTCCTGAGCGAGGAGTAAGCGGTCTTAAAATGCACTCATCCAAAGCCTTGAGAATCCCTTTTAGATATTTAAGGCATTCAACTCATTACTGCCACGTGACTTTTGGACCCGTGTCTGTGTCCATGTGCGTATTCACAAAAAAAACGAATCAAAAAAGTCATCAAGAAGAAAGTTTTTCATTATATTCGTTAATGACAACGACAAGTTCATATCATAATGTATTATTTGAGTCCCAAGTAAAATTAAATGACAAATTTCTTTTTTTTTTTGTTTTCTCTTGTAAATGAACTCAATAACAAAACTAATAATCGACATTCATTTATGTAACTTTTTTTTCTTTTCCTTTAATTTTTTTTTTCCTTTAGCGAAATTTACGCTTGTGTTTTAAAAGACAAAACAACTGTATAAATGTATAACAAGATGTAACGATAGTTAAAAGGTATTGAATAGCAAAATTAGTAAAACAACACACATTTGTATCATAATTTCAGACAGGTCTGTAAATTGTACTCAGCGGGTAATGGGTTTGAGAGACGCGAGTAAACACTTGAAAAAAAAATTAAAAACAAAGTGTTCAGGTCAAAAAAAAATACATAAAAGACAAAATTGCACGCGCACATGTGACTACCAAAAAATTTTTGTTATATACGGTTTATATCAAGCTGTGCTTTAAATGACCCGATTTATGATGATATTTGGGAAATTATATAAAAGGTATAAGGTTTTTTTTCTGCTTAGTTTTTACTGCATATCACGCACATATTGAACTATAAATAAGTTTTATTGCGATGAAGAAGTGATAATTTTTTATTTTATTTTGTTAATTTACTTTTAGTTGAAGAAGACAAGTTGAATTTAATGGTATGAAAGTGGTGGCGGGAGAAGGGAAATATTTTTTTATACAATTTAACAGATTCAGTATTTTTGAATGAAATTTACTGTGAAGTATTTGCTCACACGCTTACGAGATCATAAAAAATTTTGTTGCTATTAGAAGAATATGGCCTCGGATTTGAATTTACCTGATTAGTTAAGCTATAAAAGGGCTTTGAATAGAATGAGCCAAACGAAATGAAACGTGAAATGTAATCTTGAACTCTGTTTCACTTGCTTAGATCTGGATAATCACAGAGCAAACAGTTAAAGATCGTCAGCGCTTCTGAGAATGAGTATAGGGTACAAGAACCACCTACAGGGCCTCTATAAATGTTTTTGACCCATCTGACAAATATCTGAAAATGAACTGGAGTGCTGAATAAAACGGAAAATCTGGTGAATTCTCAAGTCAAATGAGCGCTGGCCAAATTTTTATAGAATGAAACAAAAATTAAAAAAAAAATTAAAATGAGAAATTGGTGACCCGACCTATAAAAATTTAACACCAACCTAATTATTAATTATTTCATTGTAAGGTGTAGTCGTTCCCGCATCAGATTTCCAAGATGTGGTTGACACTTTTTGAGTTGAGTCAAGTCGATTGTTGTCTTTTTAGCTTCGTTACGTTACAAATATTCTCTTTTTAGCCCACACTCTCAACCCAAAACCAGTAGGACACTAGTGGGAACACGATCTCCCACTCGTCTTACACTGGGCCCCACTGGTTTTGGGTTGAGAGTTTTAGTGTGTTCGGATACGTCTATCTATGACCTTACCCAATAAAACTCCTAACCACATATTTATAAACTTGAAAACCAAAACGTTCAGACCGAGATTTGTTTTTCTTTAATCATCACTCGATTTGTATTGAAATAAACACAATTAATTCAAGAAAGCTGTCAATCATTTCCCTTATTAAAAAGATCAAAAGTTAAATATAATTTTCTCACAACTGTAGCCAAAATTTTTAATGTGTCACGATCCTCAACAAAATATAAAACACAAGTCAAGTCAAAGAAAAATATATAAATTAAATAATAACAATAAAACAAAATAAAGACAACAACCAAACAAAAGTTACGGAAAATTGCTTATAATGTCTTTATTTCTGTTCACCTTTTAAAAACTTGTCTACACACAAAAATTGTTAATAAAGCCGTAGAGAGCCAACATACGAAACACGTAAATCCACACATATAAAACATTTTATTCTTAATTTGTTTCGTAACGCAATTCAAAAATGAAACAGATGTTGTTCTTCATCAAGCATCAGGCAAAATTATACAATAAAATAACAAAATAAGACAAGACAAAATAATGTTATATAAGAAGAGAAACACACACATTAAATTGCTTCAAAAAACATAATATTCTGCTTATTTAAGCTGAATCATAGCTTTTTTTTCTTACCATCACCTAGCATTTATTTCATTTCATTTCCTTTGTCACTATTCCTCTTATCTTGCTATTTCAGATCGACAAAAGTGCTATTGAGAGAATTTAATTCATCTCATTCTTAGGACAAATTTTAGCATTTTAAAACCTTTTTTAACACAATTCATTCACAGAGAGTCAGGAAACAAAATTTAATTTAATTTTATTATTGTTGCTTTTTATTATTATTACTTGTTTTTTGAACACAACAAAATACACAACAAAATCCAAACAAAAGGGAAACTCATCAGTGCCACAGAGAATTGAGAAGATTGTATCGCACTTCTTTTATGCTATTTTGAATGGATTGAATTTCCATGTGAATTAAAAACATTTCAAGTCATGTGTGTTATGTGAAAGATTTATCTGAATCTAATTATAATGCGAACAATTCAAGGAAAATACAATCAATAAATTTTATGTGTTCAGCTTCATATGATTACTATCCAAATTAAGATGTTGTATGTTATTGGAAATGGATAATCAACATAAGGTGAAGAAATAATTGGATTAAGACAACAACTTGAACTTTTCATATTTTGTTTGGATAATTGGTTTAATGTTACAATGATAATCGTTATTCAAGAATCAAGAAATGCGTTCCAATTAATATTCATCATCCAAAAGTCGATCATTCATCAATCATAGCACGTCATTTCAAAATCATTTAACATTTTCACGCGTTTCCATTAATTTTAGGTTAATTTTTTCAATTTCCCCATATTTTTTGAAGTATGAAATGAAAATATGTTTTCTTTTTCTTTTTAGACGTCAAAACATGCGTTACTAATTTTTTTTTCTCTCGCTTTATTTTGATTTGTTTATTTATTTTGGATCTGATACATGTTAAGAATCTTGTTTTAGCAAACCACATGAATGTTTGTTTGATAAACATGTATGTGATGAGAGAAAATACGTAATCTGATGAATTACTTTTAAAAAGTTGTCGAAATAAAATTAAAACATTTATGAGGTACGTCACTCACTCACTCAGTGCAATGAACGAAATGATCTTGTTTTGTCTAATTTTAAACGTGTATTTGTTGTGTTTTAAAAATATTCTTCTTGATGACTTGTCAGATCATTTTCAAAAATCGATTTTGTGTTGATCGCGATATTCGGAAATGCCTCGAATGGGATATGGATCTAACGTTTCGATTGTCTTATTTCAAGAGTTTATTGTCCAAATCCTCACATTCTTTTTAAAAGATCCTGTGTTAATAATGAAGTCTAGAAGAAGAATTCTGACCAGGTCATTGTAAGTTTCACAGTCTTTAACACTCCGAGATCCAAATGTTATGTATTTTCATTTCACTTATTTGGCAACAACAGACAAAGTCCTAAGCTACATAAATTTAACATTGACTACTTAATTTTGTTCTTAAATTCTAATCTACTAATACTAAAAACGATTTTATCACAGACTGCATTTAATTCCCTCATCACTCTACTCGTAGGCTGGTAAAGTGTAGTTTCTCCTGCTAGCTTTGACTTCAAACAAGTGGAGGTGTCTTGTGATCACAACTGGATAAAACAGGTTCAGAAAGGATAGAAGCTCTGAACAGTCCAACTTTGAATTCAAGATGTCAAAACCAAACATGGGCGTTGAAGTTGATTGACGGCTTTCCAGAGATTCCAGGTTGAATGTTTGACACATTTGCTGGTAGTTGTGATCACGAAGGTTGGATTTTAAAAACATTTCTGGATTTGTCTAAAAACTCATAAATTTTTGATAGCTCATATCCATCAATGTCAGGTGGGCTTAGGAAGTATTCCTTAAGGATTAGTTTCCTTTTGTGAATAAGTGCGTTACAGTCACACAATAAATGCTCCGTAGTTTCTTGATCCTCTAGAGTCTAGACAGTATCTGCATATGTCATCATCCCTCATTTTAATTTTCTTTAGATGATATCTGACTGGTAATGAGGCGATCAATTACATTATAATATTCGAGAACCGAGCGAACGAAAGCATAAAAAAGAGTTAACTGAACCCTTGTGTCACGAAATTCAGAGGTTTGACGTAAGATAAAGCTTAGCTTTGATTTAGCTTTAAAAATTCTAAAAGCATGGTTGTCAGTGAAGTCAAATTTAGAATTAAAAATAACTCCGAGATCGGTCATTTGATTTACTTTGGCGATGCTTTGGTTTATCAAAGAGTAGTTAAAGTTGAAAGGAGATCGTGCTCGTGTCATCGTCATTGACTTGTATTTATTGATGCTCAAGTCAAGTCTCATTCTAGTGCAAAATGTTGTAAATTTTTAAGTACCGACTGTAAAAACAAGCAGTCGTCGAATTTACGAATAGGATGGAAAATCTTAAGATCATCAGCATATATCAGAAATTTGCAGATTTACTGCCCTTGACGAGGACATATTGTGAACGATCGTTCAGATACGAGCGAAACCAGTCTAGCAAATCACCAACAAAACCATAGGTCATTAGAGCTTGTAGAATGACAGAAAATCTAATGCGATCGAATGAATTTTGAAGCCGGTACATTGATAGCGTTTTAATATGACTTCAATTCTGCAATAAAAATACTAAGAGCATATAATAAAAATTTATCATCATCAATCAAAAGTAAAAATATTGCTGAAAATCAACTTTTTTACCACACTCTTCAAAATATGTGAGAAATTGTTAAATTCAAAATCATTCTTATACATTTTCTTCAATATTAAACTTTTATACACTCAGAGTGATAAATAACAATAATAGTGAATAAATTATAGGATGAAATTTCAAAAAAAAAGTATAAACTTAATAATAGCAAACAAAAAAAAATATTTTACAGAGTTACTTCTTCTTTCACATCTATTGAATGAAAAAAAAAATCTTTATTTTTATTGAACGATGTAAAGTTAATAATATTTTTTCAACTTTTTTCAACTCACTTGAAATAAAAAGTTCAATTCAATTCAATTACGATTCTAATTCATCAAGTTCCTTAAAGTATACCCTTTAATTTAACTCCCATTTTACTGTTAACACTAATCATCATCATTATTGTTAATGTTCAATAGTGTTCGATAGTGACACTAACGGTAAATATACAATAAAAGTAAATGACATAAAAAAAACTAAAATCGATTAAATTTAATGAGAAAAAAGGGAAATTATTGATTACTCACTTTTTTTTCAATTCAATTCAATGTACAGAAAAATTTCTCAGAATTTTAGCTTCAGCTACTAATACACTGAATAAAAATGCACTCAGGTAGTAGAATGAAATTTCTAAGTACCGATTATTATTATTGAAGACAGTTTTGCATTAAAGTGTAATAAAAGTTTAATAGAAGCCATATTCAGTTTATTTGATATCTTCCACTTTAGTGCTTCTGCTTACGATAATGATAGAAGTCAAAAATAAATCAACACTTGCACATCACTACAAATTAACGTCAAAAAATTGAAGTAGAAAGAAAATCATTTGGCCATGACCACTTTTTTTTCGCTTCATTGTAATTTTATACCATTGTAACATTTTATAAGGAAATAGGCAATTTTAGTGTAACCATAAATATTTCCTTAAATTTTAACTTTTTTTGCTTATTCAGGTCAAATTGAGTTTTAAAGCAATTTTCAATGAAATGGAACAATTTAAACCTTTTTTTTTAAATGAAACGGAAGTGGTGGAAATATCGATTAAATTTGCAATATATTAGATATTTTTTTCATTTCAAATCAAGTTCAAATGTGAAAATTGTCTTAAAATTAATGTCATTTAACGTTTCCAATCGTAATAAATCATTAAATATGGGTGGTCAATTTGAAGCGATTGACAAAGAACGACAACCAGCCAACTTGTCACATTTCAAACGATGACGAGTAATTAATTTATTTATATTTGAAAATATAACCATCAATATTTGTATTTACACAAACAATTTGAATAGAGAATGTGCAATTTGACGTGAAATAAGCTGTTAAGAGACCCATTTCAACTTCATTCGTCCATCAACATCAATATCATCATCATCATCATCACCATCGATTTGTCATTAAATATTGATGAATGTATTATCGAATCGATAAAAATGTTGCCCCACCAGTGTATTTATGTAAGTTTTGAAACAAAATTATTAGATATATTTTATTTTATTATCAATTCAAAACGATGAATGGATATGGTATCAGGAATTGAAAATATTTGTAGATGTCATTTTAAATTTTATATGGTCAAATATAAAATGAGATAAGAGAAGTGTGACACTGTGAAATTCATGCATAAGAAGGTGAAATTTAATTTTAAGCAGGCAAAAAGGTGTGTCAAATCAATGATAAATGTGTTATCACATTTGCTTAGGTAATTTCAATTTCTAGTAAGAACTTATTTTTTTATGATAGCTATTGAGGTCTGGAAAAATGTTTCTTAAACGATTTTTGTCTTAGGTTTTAGGTGTAGAAAGCTGTTAAATTTATCCTCTTCTTTTCAGGAAATGCCAACAACCAAAAGCGATAAAGATTTGCTAGCTGTCACGAACACCAACATCCTAGCTCCAAAATTGTCAGCATGGAGAAACCTCACCGAAACATCCGCAAATCTTCCAGACTTCTCTTTCCGGAAGTAGTCAACTTGCTGCACAATAACACAAATATTGACCAGCTCACACACCGCCACACCATCAAAGCCATTCACACCAAAAGTACACTACATAAGATTGTCATATGGGTGAATCATCCATAGTACTATTACTATTCGAGAAAAAGACAATATGCACATTAATTAGGATAAGAAAACACTAGTACATACAGAATGATGTATGTGGATAACAAAAAGCCCAGATATAAAGTGGCTGAGGTGATCTTGGGAATCTGCGTTCAATTCCTGGCTAGTACGCTATCATAACATAGCGGTCAGGGTACTCATTTATGATCAACAATTACTTGAGCCATATCGACCCATCTATTGTTGATACATACCCAAAGATTTGTAGCTCCACCTAAAGGAGGTAGCTGAATTTTTGGCCTAAATGACTTAGAATCTAGACGACGAAATGTGACTACAACAACAACAAGAACTGCTACACTCTTTTATGTGATAGACTTTTAATTTGCATTATTAAAAGTTTTATTCGGACTCATATCACTTTGAACGTTTTTGTAGGGTTTTGGCTACAACTGAACTGAGTTCACGTAATAATTCATTTGAGTTATCGACTGAATGTTTTAAAGTCAACTTATTCATAGATCTTCCATTTGAACATTTCATCTAGTGACCAGATTAAATTATACATGAAGATGCATCGAGTGACATAGTGACAAAATATCTTTAACCGGCTTTTATTTACTACATTCATTGAGTACATTAAATTCCATGTTGAAAACAACGATTTTAATATGATTTATCACATAATAAAGGCTTGAATCGAATTTTTTTAAAAAAATGATAATGATCACAAATGCTGCCAAACGCATTCTGTTAAGAAAAAATAATTGATAATCAATTTTATTGCTTCAACACCTCTGCAATATTAACATTATTATAATAATAATAAAAGATAATAAAATATTCTAACACAATGATAAATAAATAAATAAAATGATGATGATAACATTTATTTTTTATTCAATTTAACTTGTTTTTTTCCAATACATTTCATCTATATAATTTTTTTCCATTTTTTGCTTTTATAACGATTTTGATATTTTTTTTTTATTATTTATTTGGAATATTTTATTATCATTAAGTTTATGTTCTCATACCTCCTTAATATTGTTTACGTACATGGCTTACATAAAAACTGGTCATTATCGAAATTTTATTGAAAAATTCAAGTATTTAACTGCTTATTGAACTATAAAGAAAGCACACGTAAAAAAATATCGATTTGAATTTTATTTTATTTTATTTTTCTTGTTCTTTTTTATTGAAGTCGGTAAATTGCTTTTAAATTACAATTCAAAGACAAAACAATCGCAAGTTGAGTTTGAAATTGAAAAATCATGATTGATTTTTCTTCTCACTCAAGTAATTGCCTAGACAAATTTAAACTGACACAGACTGACAAATATAATATTAAAATTTAAGAATACTAAAAAAAAATGAGAAGAAAAAAAAAAAGCATGAGGTAACGTTAAAACCAATATTTTTACTTTACAAGAGTAATAATAATAATAATAACAAATATAAATAAATAAACGTCTATCAAATTTTTTATCAATATTTATATTTATTCAATATTTTTAGAAACGATTCATCAATTCAAATGTTGAAAAATTACACGTTAAACCAAAAATTACAGCTTCATAAAAATCGATCGATTCTGAATTTTCGGCCAATCCGGGTTAATGTTAATTTTCTTGTGTTTTGTGTTTATCACTTGATTTTTAAATAAAATGCGATTTTGAAATTAAACTTTGAAATTGAACGAGTCCATTGAGAATTTGATAAGGCATTACATGAATCACGCCATATAGTCATTGAAATATCTCATCAATTTGATCTGACATGGCTCGATTAATAATTTACAAGTGCAATTCTACAGACCCAATTTGTATGATAAGAGAATTGAAATCATTCGATTTTCGGTTCTTCAAATTGTAAACATGACAGCTCGTATATGACAGACAAATAATAGCGCCAAACTAACTTTACGGCAATTTAATTAACTAACACACATTTTTACATTATTTTAATGACTAGTTTCGAAAATGACCACGTAAAGAACCAATATAATATTTTATACTGATTTTTTCGCGCGTCATCATTAAAAGGGTATTAAAAGTTAACAAAGTCCAGTGTTTGAGTCATTCGAGTCTTATATCGTTGGAATGGGTTCAAATCCGATTAAGTTAAAAAATTATTTCAACTTCATTATGAATTTTGGTGCTTCAAATTTTTTATCTAATAATTTAGATTTGTTTGGATTAGGATGTGCCTGTCCTCACATGATAATATAAGAGCATTTTACCGTCGTGATTTTTGATTTAGTATGTAATTCCTTCTCGTCTAATAGAATATCGAACATTTTCATATGTGGTAAAATTTGTTATACATATGATGGGAAAAAAAACAAAATACAATGAATGTTATAAAAATAGTTTCTAATAGAAAAACAAATCAAAACAAAACATTAAAAATGAGTTATGAAATGGATATTTATACAAGGGAAAAAACGAAAATTTGTAATAAATGAAATACATCAAAATGAGAGATACGAATAATTTTTCACAAGTTCTCTATGAAAGATTTGCTAAGTCATTGGTTTTTGTCTTAATCTGAATTTGATTTCACTTCCTCATTCATTAAAACGCCCCGCAACTCAACCCGTATGATTGGCGTTAAGACCGCAAGTAGGGTGATCACGAGGCGTTTGTGTTTTTATTTTTTAAATGCTATTTTTAGCGCATCTTTTTTTGAACATGCCGGTTTTGAGAGCTGTCGTGCTGTCCGTCTGAAAACACCACAATTCGCAAAAAATCCGTGGATCGCGAAAAAATGCAGATTTTGAATAAACAAGGACAGTAATACTGTGCTCAATACCGCCATTTTTTTAAAAAAATGCACTAAATAACATTTTAAAATAAAAAATTAACCCCACAAACGCCCCGCAGTCGCTCCGCATATGGGGTTATCGCTAAGCACTACGAGGTGATTTAACCCATTAACCGCCTCTCCTAAATTCAAGGAGAAATCCAGCTCCAAAGTTACTGGTCGAAAAACCGACCAGCAGCGTTTAATGGGTTAAATGACGTTTTCAACTTAGAGTGTAGCTCCTAAAGATTTAATGTAAAGGTCTGACAGGCTTCTACCATATCACAAGGATTTCTTTTTCCTTGCGCGTAAATAAATCTTTCATTTCCAATATTTTCCGCCCTCCTCTGAAGCCTAATTGAAATGAGTCGAGTTGAACACCTGTGATTTCAGTGAATTCGTGCACGTCAAAGAGTTAAATTTGATCCATTTCTTTCTATCGCCCACAAAAAAAAATACTTACGGTTCACTAATTCCATCAGGAGTCTTTTTCGTGACAGGTTCACCCTTTTTCGCTTCACGTTGTTCTCGCTCTTGTCGACGCCTTACATTGCGTTCCTCATTGCTCATACCATATAATCCAGCTACAGCTGCCATGATTAATGCCAATTACTTTTGTGTTCTTTGTATATAATTTTATATTGTTTCGTTTTTTTTTATTATATTTCTATTTGTTTATTGTAATTTTTTTTTTTATTATTTTTTCTATAACAATTATTGATTTCAAACTAAGTATGTGTGATTGTGTTTGTGTGTGTCGACAGTTAAATACTACTAATCGTGTGCTTTTCTATACTTTGTCGAATCGTGTCTTTTTTTATTATTATTAAATTTAACATTATGAACTAATCATAAGACCATATTGAGAAAGTATTAAAGCTTTTTTTTAACATTTTTTTTTTCATAATTTTGAAAAACGATTTTTATTTTTTTTTTTTAATGTTCGTGATTATGATGATGATGTTTTATATGTAATTTTTTAATTTGCATGATTGCTTTGCTTTTGTAATTATATTATATAGATATGGCAGTAGAAAAATACAATGTAATGTAACAGCGGTTGTATTGGAGCGGAGCATTGAATTGGTAGAACGAACAAAAAATCAGTATTTTCCTTTTTTTTGTTGTTTTTTTACGTTGAAAAGTGTGTTGACAATATTTTTTTCTTCCTTTCTTTTGTTATTTTAATATTGAACTTATAAAGTTATAATTTAATCATGATAAAATAAAAAAAAAATTGTAATTAAATTGTCGAATCTTTTTATGTTTTTATCAATTTTTTTTCCTTTATTAAACTTTTCGAATCATTTTTTCATGATTTTATTTGATTTCATTAATAATTAAATTCATTTTTTATTTCACTTCTTTCTTGTCATTTTTTTGTGTCTTGTGACGAAAATTAAATTATTTTTTTCCATTATTTATGGAAAAAATTGATTGATATTTAAATTAAAATCAATTCAACTTCATTATCAACTTTGATATGGTTTTTTTTTATTAATTCACACATAATTCGATTTGAATTTTTTTTTTAGTAAAATTAAAATTCACTTAATTTTAAGAATTTCATGTCTAGTTTATTTTCATATTTGATTTTTATCAAAAAAACGTTTTCATATAAATTCATTGTATTATATTTTAATTTTTTTAAATTTACATTGATCACAGTTTCATTGATAATTCACCAGCATATTTTTCTAGGGGTTTAACAAATTTATTGCATTGAAGTCCCATATAATTATTTTAATTTTAACATAACGTTACAAAGCAAATTTTTGATACATTTTTATTATTTCTTCAAATTCCACACATTTTTACATGATTATCTGACTCAATTTGAATATCATTAGCAAATCATCACTCTCTAAAGCACTGAAACTACTGTATTTAAGTTGAATTTTTGTGTTTTCTTTTTTCTTCTTTTTTAACATAAAAGGGTGGAGTTGCGATTATACGTCACGATAGTTTTTTTTTATTTGTACAGTTAGTTGTTAGATATGACCTTGAAATTAATTTATTTATCGTTACAAGAAGCATTTTCCGTGCAAACTGATCGATTAAATTAAAATAGCTGTAAAAGTAATAAAACGGTCTTTGCTGAGTCAAGAGATTAATTGTTTGGGGAAGGAACCAATGAAATACAAATTTTTTTTATTGAGTGAATGTTATGAATTTGTAACAATTTCAATGAATCAAGGCTACTCAAAGAAGGTTGAAGTTATCACTCTCAATTTTTTCTCGAATCGTTATGAGCCTCAAGAGCCGATTATCCAAGGCAGGCGTTACCTGAATGTAGTTAATCGAGAGGTAAAGTACTTGCATAACGCGTTGAGTCACAAAACACTGCAGAACAATTTGTTTTTGGTGTTTTCAAGAAAGATTCTCTTGCTGAAAAAAGGGACCCACAAAATTTTCATGTCACTAAACTTGAAACATGTTCTGCTCCGTTTTTATTCAAATTTCACTAAATTTGACAAAAAAATCACTTTCACTCATTTTGGCGGTTAAACTTTGAAAATATCACAAAACACTGATTTTATCACCACGAAATTAGAAAAAATACTATCAAAAATTTTAAAATTGCGATCCTTTTTATACCTCTTCATTTTTATTAAGAGACTTCTTGTAACCTCAATTTTTATTCATAATTTAACACTCAAGGACCCACTCATTTAAGTAAAATATTTTGATAAATGAAATTTTTTTTAGAAGAGAACAAAGAACTCATTTTTCAAAAAAGATTTAAATTTCTTAAAAAAAACAAAACGAATACAAGGACATTGAAATTTATTGTCACTGATGATTTTTTGCTTATTAGTACATTTCGTGAGAAAAAATGCACTTTTAGAGACAGTTTGTCCGTCGTCACTGTAACTCACTTTTAGCTCCATACCTCCGGAACGGTCCATCGGAGCGAGCTCGGGTTTTTCAGTTTTTCATTAGTTTTGAGATTGGGCCTAAAAACCGTTAAAAACCGGTTAAAAATTTTAAAATTAATTAAAAATAATTTATCTTGTTGGATGAAGAAGTTTACTAAAATGAACTTTAACTCATTAGCTCTGAGATTAAGCTTAGGGATTGAGCTCTGGGAAAAGGCTTCAGAGCCTGAAAACGGTCAAAAGCACCAAATATCTGAGTTTTTCAAATTTTTTTGATTTTTTGCGGTTTTTTTTAAAAATGGCGGTAATTTTCAAAATAGCGGTTTTTTCAATATGGTGGATTTTTTTTTTCAAAAAAAGTCAAAATAGTGGAGTTTTTCATAAAATTTCGAAACAGCGGTTTTTTTTTAAATTGCAGTTTTTTTAAAAAGGAGATTTTTTCCAAAATGGCAGTTTTTTTTAAATTCGATATTTTCAAAATGGCGGTTTTTTCAACATGGTAGATTTTTTTTCAAAAAAATTCAAAATAACAGAGTTTGTAAAAAAATTTCTAAACGGCAGTTTTTTAAAAAATCTAAAAAATGACAGTTTTTTCGATCATTTTGAAAAAGTCCGCCTTTTTGAAAAATTTTTAAACATTCATACATTTATTGATTTATAATTAATAAGCTTAAAACTTAATTATATTCAATGAAATGCACTTTTCTAAATCGCCCATTGGTTAGAATTTCCCATTTTATTTTTTTATTAACGATTTCAATTCCAGGAAATGATATTTATCATAATTTTATGTACTTAACGACCAACAATATCAATATTTACTGTTCAAAAAAAAAAATAAGCACAGCAGTGAATTTATTGTCCGAAGTGAAAATTTATTTACTTTTCTTTTTCTTTAAATTTATTGGGAAACGAGGAGAAGAAAAATGAATAGAAGTAAAATTGACCGAGTCACGTGTTAAAAATTATTATTTATTAACACAAACCCCAAAAAAAAAATAATAAAATAGAAGTAATAAAGCAATAAAAGAATTACAAGAATCAAGGTCGTTCATTCAATTTTTATATAATTAAACTATTTTTAACATTAATATTGTTTACAAGGAAGAAAAAGTCAAACAACGTGTGTCCTTTGATTGTAAAATATGCGTTTTCCAGGCTTTTTATTTCAAGTTAATGTTAATAACATTTTTTTGATGAGTGTGTGACCTATTTAAAAAAATTTCCTTTAAATTGATCGAAAATTAAGTTCCTCCTCAAATAAAAATACAAAAATAAATTGGAAATTAAGTTGAAAACAGTTATTTTCCTTTCCTTTGTCACACTAACACACACACAAATATTTTATTCTGTTTTGTTTCATTGTTATTGTGAATTCATAAATTATTCCATGCTATTGATTTTTTTTTACCATATCACTTGCTATACTTGAAAAATAAATGTTGAGCCGGTTGAACTATACAATCAACGTATTTTATATGCGACAAGGGCTCAGGTGTAGGGCAATAATAGAAATACCGGTAATACGTAAATTGTACATACATTCAAAGGTTTTTTTTCCGTTTTTTGTACAAATATTTTATTTTTCTTTTTATGATATTAGTTGAAATCATACTCTTTGATGTAGGTTTTTCTTGAAATTTTGTTTTCATACGATCTTTTGTGTGTTTCTTGATATTTTTTGTGTGTCTTTTGTTAAAGGCATGGATTTAATAAATGACTGACAAAAAAAATTAAGTGTTTTTTGAAGAGTTTTGATGTTGTTTTTACATGTAAACATGGCAGAAAAAAACCTCAGACAATGAATATTGTAAAGTGTGTTGTCAATATTTCATATGAAATGTTATGCAATAAATGGATGAGCTTGTCTGAACATTAATTTTGACATTTATTCAAGTTCAAGGATTTTTGCCTTCAATTTGATCGAAATCTTTCAATACATACATGCAAAAAAATTCTGTAACGATCCTTTTTTTGTCTTTAAATTAATTTTACTTGTATGCAACACAAAATTTTTACTTGTATCACTTCCTTAATTATTCAAGAAGGAACCAAAGAAAAAAAAATCAGATCGCAATGATTAAAAATTTAACATTTCCTTTTCGTTTTACAAAATTTTTTACTGTTTCTTATGCCAACACACATTTCAGCTGCAAACTTCACAAATCAATTGTGCAAGCAACTGTTTAACTTTTTTTTTTTCATCATCATGCATGGAACTTTTAGAATTTTGTAGAGAAATTTTTGCATGGAAAGACTTGAAAAAATATATGAAAATAAAAATACAAGCGATAAATTTCAAATACATAAATAATATGATTTTTTTTTTTGGTTTTTTTTATTTTATTTTTATTAAATGAAAAAAATAATAATATGAAAGGCACACATAAGACCACATTGCAAAACACCAGTAGTTCCATTAGCAGCAAAAGACATATCTGCATTGCAACATTATTTCGTGTGCTTTTCCCTACATATTTGAATACGTTAGTTTTTTGTTTTAAGTGTGTTACTGGTACAAAGTGACTTCATAAAAATATAAAAAGAAAAACATCGATTGATGCCACAAAAAGAATATTTTTTTTGTGCTTTCTTTTATTGTTATGTCTGGTGCTTTGCTTCTCCATAATATTTTCTTCCAAAAAGTTTACTTGTTACCATTTTTTCAGTGTATTTACACACTCAATTATAGGCCTAAGCATGTAACTTTTATTGTAACTTTATATAAAATGTCTTTTTTTGTTGTATTTGCACTGAAACAAAATTCTAGGAAATTGGAAATTTATGATTTTATTTTTTTTTGTTGTGCAAAATGAAATTGAATTGGTCATGATCACATGAATATTGAACATGAAAGTTCTTAAAACTTTAAATTGAATCAAGAGTAATTGAATAAAATTTATATTAAATGTATAGAGAAAAGACCATCATCGTACAGGTAAGCAAAAGTAATTTTTACATTAAATTGAATCTGAATTTATTATTCAAAAGAAAAAGTTGTAAAAAAATTGAAATTATTGGTTTATTTTAACCCTTCAATGCATAATGACCATGGCCAGGCAGCTTGATAATAGAAATTAATTTATGGATTTTTCGATCCAATTTCGCATAAAAATTAAGTCAAATTGAACATCTGTGGTTTTAAGATTTTAGGGTTTGGTTGAGGTTTCAGCCTAATTTATAAGTTTTTTTATTTAAACAAAATTGTAGCCCAAAATATTCTCTACAACTTTGCTTCAGGTCACTTTTACCTAAAACATACGAAAACATGATTTTTTACTCGGAAACGGAAAAATTTATTTTCATTTTATTTTTTTCTTCTGCAAATTCCCGTCGCATTTCCCGTCGCACAAAAAATTCCCGTCGTAAATTCCCGTCGTAAATTCCCGTCGGAAGCCGCGACGGGAATAGTATTTTCGGTGTAATAGCATAGCATTAATATTCCGTCGTTTTTGGTCAATGGGACCAGCATATCCCTATCAAAATGCGTGAAAATTGAAAATCAAATGATGCAGAAACTTAGTTTTGACCTCTCTGCAGATTTTCTTGCTGATCACACAGAACTTTATAGACAGAGTTAAATCAATGAAGTCTTTTTCAAAGTCCTTGCTGAAAATTTTTTTTTTTTAATCCACAAAAGTCTTTGCTCCCCTCCCCCTCAGAAGGTCGAAGGGGAGGTTAGACCCACAATTTTTACCCTCCCCTATCAATTAAGAGTCAGTTTTAAAGTCCTTGCTAACTTCAGGCAAGTTAAATAAAGGGTTAATTTTATAAAAAAGTATCAACTTTTTAAAAAAAAAAATCCCATATATTTTAAATTTTATTAAAACTATACAATTTATTACGAACTGTACATATTTAAAATAATTTTTTCCGGATTTTTGTTACTGCAAATTACAACAAAAAAAAAGAACTTTCAGATAATTTAAAACAAAAAACTTTTAAAAGCTTGATGTAATGTAATTTATTCAATTACGGACGATGAAAAATATGAGCATATAAGCTTGGAAAAATAACAAATTTTATTATTATTGTTTGTCATTTAATTGCTTGTAAAACCAACTCCCACAAAATTTTAGTTGCTCAATTAAAATTAGCCTAATTAATAATAGTCTGACTATGAAATCTGAATAAGCGATCGATTAACATCTGATTGCAAGTGTATTGAGCTACTTGGATGAAAATGTGATGTGATATTGTAAAAACCGGTTCAGGTTAAAAAATGGGTGACTATCATGGTTGTGAATTATATTGATAATAAATTAAAAGAAAGGTTAGGAAATAATGGAAATTTAAATGAATAAACCTTATTTTTCACTTTTTAGTGCAAAAATGAGAAAAAATTGTTCATTTTCATCTCTGAGATTAACTTTTGGGTTAAGAATGAGATCAAATTGTACAAACTCATAAAAATCACGATCATGTAAAGATTTTAACCCTCCGTTCAGCGATAATTTTTTACCCTTACTTTCAGCGACGGGGTCTGGCCAGGCCCCTAACTGTTTTAAGTAAAAAAATCATGTTTTTGTTAGTTATAGACAAAAATCACCTTAAGCAAAGTGGTAGAGCATATTTACAATTGATGTATTAAGATCTCAAAAATGGCAAAAACGCAATTTCGTTCTAATTTTTCGGTACAAAAGTGACAAAAAATCAAATTTTCGTAAGTTTTAGGTTAAACTGACTTGAAGCAAAAATGGCACAATACGCAATTTTGAGGTTGAATCGATTATCAAATTTAAAAAAAAACATGAATCAAAATAAAATTCGTAATGTGGTCCATGTCGGTTACGTTAAAAACATAAATAGGACTGATTGAAATTTGAATATTAAATTACAGCTAAAATTAACTTTGAATCATATTTACATGTTTTTATCATCAATTAATCAGGTTACTAATATTTTGAAACATTTTAAAATAGATTATGCATGATGTTAATTTTGTGTTTTAAAACTGAAAAATTTTCACCTGTCTATTTCTGAAATGACGTAATTTTTTATGGAACGTCTTTGGCGTTAAAAAAAAAATAAATTCGTGATGTTTTTATGAGATAAAAAGTGCATTTAATGTGCTCTGTCTTAGTTGTATATTCAATAAGGGGTAAAAAATTTAAAGTTTTAAATGTCATGAGCTCAACGCCAAAAAAAAAATTTTAGCATATTTCGCTAGAAAAACCATTATTCGACCATTTTCACCTTAATTTTGACGTTGTGAAATTACTCTTCACCTGAAGTTTCCTCTCTAAAGACAGACAGACAATTGACTCTCTTGAGCGCATTTTTCTTTCCAAATATCATTTCTTTAAAAAAAAATTTAACTTACTACGATTTCACACCAATTAACTTTTCAGAACCAACCGAATCCCGTTTACTGTCAGACACTCATTTCGTTTATAATTTAACGATAATTTATGCATTTTTAATGTCGGTTCATATTCATTCTGACTGAAATTTAAAATAAAATAAAAAAATAATAATTTTACTGTTAATACACTCTTAATAAAAAAAAATTAACGTTAGGTCAAGATTTTATCACGTAAAAAAATATGTTTACATTTTTCCATGAAAGCAGACACAAACTGTTGTATAAAATAAACGTGTGTCCCCTAAATGATAAGAAAAAACAGGTAACAAAGAATAAATTTTATCCTCCATAAATCCGAAACGTGAGATCAAAATCGTATAAAAAATCATTAGTTCAATAAAAAAAGTATTTTAAAAAAAATAAATGTCATTCACTTTTAAAGTGTAAATTCAATATTATAAGATTAATTTTTATCATTTTAATCTAAATTTAATTCACTCATCAAAATGAATCTTAAAAGGCTTAAATTGAACATGTTAATTTCCTTAAAACCTTGTACCTAGATGTCCAACTGGTTAATTATAAGTAAATACAAATAAACGCTTAATATGCATGAAGGGAAAGAGCCATTTAATCAAAAAAATAAAAGAAAAATCATTTTTCTTTCACTTTTTACCTCAATTTACTTCGTTTTACTTCATTTTGATAGTGTAAAGTAAAAAATTATTATTATTATTATTGAGGTAGATTTACAGTACATATTTGGTGTTTATTATTCACAAGGGCTTTTGATTTGATCGATGCGGTAATAAAATAAAAAAGTGTTTTATTTTACACACAAATAATAATAATAACAATAATAACCGTATACAATTTTCTCAAAGAATCCTAAATTTAAAATGAAAATAAATAAAAAAAAACCTAAGAATCATGAATTCATAAACGGTGTGATGATGTTGCGGTAAGGATACTAAATAATAAAAAAATAATAACAATAATAAATGGGTCGATTTTTATGGTGCAAGAAAAAAGTTTTTTATATTTTTTATATGATTTTCATATAATTACTGAAGCAGAAAATGAAAGAAAAGTGCAGTTAAGTGTATTGCGTGATTTTTTCCCCTTGTTAAGTTGGACTAGAATTATTTTTTTTGTTTTGTAAATTTTCCTTTAATGTGTTGTGTTTCAGCAGTAAATTGTTTTTTTATAAGCTGTTTATTTAAATATTGTTTGGATTTAAGCTATAACACTTGTTAAGAGTGTAAATAAAACAGGTTTGTGAGTGTTAAAGTAAAGGCAAGTAAACTTGACGTAGAATATTGAAGACTTTGTGAAGAATTCTGATAAATATGTTTAACTCTGCAACTGTCGTAAAGTTAAACAGATTGAGATAAGGAAGGTACCAATGCACTGTAACCAGGGCTCGGATAAAACTTATCTTTGGCTTTTTACTTTAGCTATTTTGGCTTTTGCTACAGCCAAAGCATAGCTAAAGTCAAAAAAAGTCGAAAAAGCCAAAATTAAAACAAAATAACTTTGGCATTTGCTATAGCCGAAGTGAAATGAAACGGCTTTTTGGCTTTGCTTTTTTCCGAGCTCCAACTGAAACCGAAGCAACATAATTTTTAGAAACGATCCGAACGTTTGTCGTGATGTAGGCCGACCTGAATCGAGATGGATGGATGAGGTCAATACAAATCCAAGTTGGAAACTGTTAAGTAAAAATGGAGAATAGAGAACTCTAAAGCTCAATTCTTGATCACAACAATACTAGGAAATAGTTGTGGGGTCGGTTAAGTAAATAAGTAAGATTTTATGATAAGCGAACCTCATACTTTTATAATTCAATATCCCAAGAACGACGGCTTTAATAAAATTTCCAGCTCTGTATCGAGTCCTTAACTCTTTCGACGCCGCTCCTCGACATATTGAGTTTTGAACAAAAAGTTCTTCTACGATTTATTCTTTCAAATTTCAGGTTTCATATAAAAGTTTTACAGGAGAGCCAAAATAAAATACATATAAGTGCTACACAAATACATACAGAAATCTTGTACGAAGTTGAAAAAACGCGACTTTTCTTTATGTTTAGCTCATAATTTTTTAGTTTTTGGTTTAAATTCAAAAACGATTCAACCGTTTGTTACAAAATATCTTAAATTAAGCCTCTAAAAAAGATTGACAATGAAATTTTTTAATTTGAACGTGAAAAGTGACCTCAAAGTAGGTGTTGCGTTGACGCAACGGATGACGCGAATGAGTTAATTTTCGTACAGTGATTGGTATCGCTAGAAAATTGACTTATCTGGACAGCTTTTTCGATTTACATCGATATGACAAATTTAAAATGCATTCATAAGCGTAGGAAGATCAAGTAGGTTTCAAACAGTTTTTGGATTTTTAAAAGTCAAACTCACACCAATGACGATTTTGACGAATACCCCAAATACTGAACTATGACAAACCTTCTATAACAGAAATAGTACACTACAAATCTTCAAGAAAAAACTAAACCATCTACTTTCTTTATGACCATCTTTGTAAAACTCCAGGAACATCGTGATATATGGGTAGCAGGAAACTAAAGCCTAACGCACTCTCCAATGCCAAGCACCTCTAACTTAAACCATCTGAACTACGGTGCTTAAAGACTGCTGTACACTGAAAATTGAAAACGCCCCGCAGTACAAATTGACTTGATCCGGAGACGGAGATCTTTGATTACAGCTTACGGGGTTTTTGATGAATGTCATTTTTAATGCATTTCCTGTTAATCTGGATTAAAATTTCAAATATTATGGACCCTCTTTTAGTCTATGTATATACTGCGGGGCTCTTTGCGGGGCGTATTCAATTTAGAGTGTAGGGATCAGCATATCATCTTAATTAAAAAATAAACTGTTTTTAAATACTAAGTAGTCCTTAATAACAGCCAGTAGCTGAAGCAAGAAAAAAATCCCTATCAATCAAAATTTTTTGAAAAATATTCAAATTTTAACCAATAACCAATGTTTTTTATACAAAAAAAAAACCTATCAAATGACAAATTATTAATTTCACATCGAAACTTTAACTCAATTAAACATTCATTTCCATATCAGCACATTAACTTTATTCAATTACCAGCAATGTTTCACTACACTCATCCCTAGGCTACCATTTCAAATTAAAATTAATCATAATTTCAGAGCATGCAATGTTATTAAATTTTCACAGCATATCAGTTCCATATCTGGGCTCATATAAAAATTAAATCCCATAGAAACATGATTTTTGACAAATAAAACAAAACATCACAATAAATAATCTCACGAGTCAGCATTTGTATGAATTCACTAAATCACTAATCCCTTTGAATTTACTTGTTTTAATAATGTTTATCGTACATGTAAAAATGTATCAACAATTTGCTGTCTGATGTTATGCAAAAAAAATAATTTAATTAATTTTACACACAATTTTCTAGTGAAGCAGAAATGTCTTACTATAAATTTTCATAATTAACATACATAACAAGTACAAAAATAGAGTTAAATTATTTTTATCTCTCTTATAAATAAATTTTATAATTATTATGATTATTATAATTATTATGTCGTTTATAATAATACTTTAAATTAAATTTAATCAAGTTGTCGTCGCAAGTGCATTCTTTTTATTATGATTATTAGTATTATTTTAATTTCATGCACAGAAATTTCACTATGATTGCACTTTACTTTTATAAATTTAAAAATAATAACAAGAATAATACTGAAATGTTGTATTTTAATGTAATTTTATTATTAATTATATTCATTTCACTACTTCTTCATTTCAATTAGAATTTAGAAGAAAATTATTTTCTTAACATTTTTTGTGTTGCATTTTCATTTTAAATTTTAAACGAAAAACATGCATTTATGTTGGATGATAAATTATCCTTGCATCTGTAATAATGGCATGTCATCACTTTCTATTAACCATTTTCTGAATGCTTTTCATTTCAAATAATTTCACTTTTAATTTAATTTTTTTTTTAATATTATTTTATTTTAATTTTATACTCGTCAATTTTGAATTAAATTTAATCAAGTTTCTGTCATTTCCTGAATACTCGAATTTCAATCATTTTGTTTTATATTTTGCATGTGTGTGTGTGTGTGTGTGTATGTGTTTCCATGTGTGGTCCTAAATTTTAATGATGCATTTAATTTTTTTTTTAATTTGCATTACACACATACACACAAAATGTTTTTATTTTATTATTGTTATTAAAATTAATAAAATTTTCCGTTAAACTTCTATTAATGCCATAATTTATTTAATGTTTATTTCAAAAACCGTGACTAGTCTATACGATCAAGTACTTTCAACTGACTAACAAATATAATTTTCTGAAACTGAAAAACGAATATTATACCACATCAGTTACCGCCTTGACTTGTATGACTGCTGAATATCAGCAAAAATATTTGTATATATTTATACAATTGGTACCAACATGAAAATTTGGATGAGTGGTTAAATTTTCATTGAAAATACACATATAATGTCATATGGAGAATGAACCACAAACAGATGATTTTAGTGAGTGGTAAATGATTTCAGAGGGGAATGTTTACTACATCAAAATGAATATTTTAACATATTGAGTGAGTTTTCTTATTTCAAATTTATTGAATAAGAAACGAAAACAATGCAAAGAAAACGTTAAAAATTTATAATGTGATATGAAAAAATTGAAAGGAAGTTTGACTAGAAAAAAACGAAAACTATGTTGATGTTGAAATAATTGATTAAGATGTAAAACGAGTACCAACACAAGGATGACCGGAAGAAAGAGCCGGTTTGGAAAAATTAATCGTTTTCAAAGACCGGGCTACACACGCCGAATAAGCATATTATCTAGCGTAGAGAAGATGAGTCAGATCATGCTTTTATTTTTAACATTAAATAACTTGAGAAAATGCTCTTAAAATTATTCTTCGCAAATGCTTTTCCATTTACCTTTTTTCAGACACAACACATATACTTAACAATCCTCATGAGATTTCGTTTTTTCTTTATATTTTAGTGAAAATATTTACTGTTTGCACCAAATTTTAACGTGCAACGTCTCTTCATTAAAGTTTATTTTACATTTAAGTATGTAAAGACGTAAAACAGAGAAATGTCATTTTCAAAATTTATGCCCCATTATACAGTGTGTTCAATTACAATTTTCTGATTTTTTGATTGTTTAAATGGTTCCTGGACATTTTTAAAGGCTGAATATAAAGCTTTTGTAACACCAGACAGAAATCTAAACTAACTACCTAATACAGTTTTATAATTTTATAATTATTATAATAAAATTAAATGAAAAGATTATAAACAGAAAAAATCATGAAACATATATAAATTGGCTTTACTTTACTTTTCAACATTAGTTGTTTATTATGTTACTATAGAACTATTTGCTAAACTTTTGCGTGAAAGTTTTGTTCATTCTATAAAAATTTTTTGAATAGTGAAAATATCTTCACGAATAATAATTTTTAATTAAATTTTTAATATATATATTTTTGATACATATATAATTTTTAGAAGATTAATTTCATTTTTGAGATTATAGGCTGTAAATCCCAACGTTAAACAAGTTTGAAGCTCACAAGGAGCAATTCAATTAGAGCTGGAAGGCCAAGAATAATAAATTTCACATCGTTTTTTTCTCCAAAAAAATCGTGAAAGATTTTCTGAAATCAAGTAATTGAGGTGATTGAAGATTTACAATTTTTAGCTCTAAAAACATCAAAAGCAACTCAAAGCATGTTTCAAAATACGCCATGTACTTCTAAATGATCAATTACAAGCAAATCCTTCAGAGCGATATACTAGAACAGCCACAGCAGCCATACGAGCTTATCTCTTTGACAACAACGCCGATCAAAAGAATTGGGATGAAATAGTCGAGATAGATATGAACACTACAGTTCATGAGACTATAGGAAAATCACCTTTCTTTCTTGTGTTCGGGAGGCAGATGCTACTCTAGAACAGAATACCAAAATATTGGAGGAAATACAACAAGAACTATGATGACCGACCGGCAAGTCGAAAGCGAACAGTGAAACACACCAGTCGTGTCAAGTAAGCTTAAAACTAATTATAATTAAAATTATTTCCTAAACTAAATAAAAGACATTTTAAACCTGAAACCTATGTTATAATTGGTATAATAACAAAACAAGTATTAAATTATAACGAATCAACTGATGAAGTATATTGTAAAATATATTTGAAAAAAATTCATTAAATATGCAACGAAAAAATGAATTTTCAGTTCTCTAAAATGCATAAGAAATGTTATATCAAAAAAAACCTGAAAAATCAAGAACCGTTTGAAAATCTATCGCTTTAAATTTCGACAATTTAATTTTTTGTTTTAAATTTGATTTATATGAAAAACATATTTCTTAAATTAATTTATTAACGACTAAAAACTTCAAATGCTTTGTAGATTATTTTTTTTCTGTAATGATAGTGGGGATAGATCCACTTGTATATATTGTTACTTATGTGCTTTCACTAACGTTCTTTCTTTTGATCAATACATCCATTTAAATGTTTCTAAGTTTATTGAAGACAGTGTACATTGAACAAACCTCATTTTAAATACACCTAATGTCGATTTCATTTTATTTTATTCACGAATTTTATTTGTTCTTCTTTCTTCTTTACATTTAGCACAATCTTCAATAAACTTATCCTTTAAAAGGCGAAACATAAAGCCACTAAAGGTATTTTTTTAACAATAAAATACAAACACACTCTTACACGTAAGTAGCACAGACACCCTTTCTTATAAATACACACCAAGTTTATGTTTCTTTTATTCGTTTCTTTTATTGGAATTTTTTTGCATAAATTTCTGTTTGCTAACTTTTCGGTTTATTTTTTATTTAATGTTTGATATGATAAGTTTGTTCTATTTATAGTCATTTAAATCGACCGGATTAGGAATTCAAATCAAAAGTGTTTAGTTTCAGTTTATTGTTGAATTTAAAAGGCAATTTTTTTAAAACGACATTTTAAGAGACTTTGTATTCGTTTTTTTATTGTTATTCATATTGGACGGAGGAAAAAACTTTGAATATTATTTGTCCGATTAAAATCAAAGAATTGTAAATAAAAAACTTTTTAAATTTGAATTTAAATTCACTTACGTGTCCAATTCAATTGTCAATTGAGATATTTAAAGAAAACTTTTCAATTTGTTCAATTGAATTTGAAATTTTAAACCATTTTATAAGCCATTCAATGTTGTGTATATCAAAGTGATAGAAGATATTTTTTCCGGTACTTACCTATAAAAAATGGAAAAAGAAGAAATAAAATTAATATTAGATTAAATTTTATTTATATTTTATGTAATAATAAAAAATGTAAGTATGTTAAAATCACACGTTATTTAATAATAATTTTATCATATGAATCATCAATATTAAAATATGAAAGAGAAAATTTAAAAATCGTGGGTGGTTGTCACACTTTAAAAGTAAGCACAGTCCGGTCAATGTTCTTTCACTGGAACAGTTGTTTTTATCCAAATTTACGTCAATCGTAATAAAATATAAGCGTGTCACAGTGTATAATTTGGAATAATCCATTTGATTCAATTAATAATTGTGTCTGAGAAATTGACGTGAGTTGTAGATGTTTTGAAAAAAACATGATTGGCAAACATTAAATATCACTAAAATTTGAAAAATTAAAGACGGATTGTATTTTAAAAGAAATTAAATTAAAAATGCGATATTGAGATGACTTAGTTTGTCCGCCCCAGAGTGTTTTTGTCTTACGTCGATTATTTCACGACCATTTATTATCAACATTTTTCTTCGACGTGTAAATTCCGAAAATTTTTGGCGCTCATGGTGTTTTGACCGAATTGACCGACTAATAAAATGTAAGAGTTTTTCAAAATGGCCGACTTTTCAAAAATTGCAGAGAACTATTGAAATCGCAGGTAGTTTTTAAATTTCTCTGAGAAATCTCTGGCATGACAGTTGTATGCGCTCTTGACCATCATTCTATGGAAACCTTTCAAAATTTATTCATTACTGTTTTTTCAATCATTTAACTGAATGCGTGGGCTACCGGTGTATAAAGTATTTAACACATAATTATTAAAATTATGATGTTTTTAATCAAAATATCGCAAGTAGTAAAATTTGATTTATTTTTTTTTCCGTAAATATTTTGCAAGAAAATTTTCTTTAAAATTGATCAAACTTTAATTTCAAACAACGTGAATCATCCACAGTTTATACACAGAAAAAATAATCATAAAGTAAACTTTATTAGTAAATGCAGTTGTTCAAATAAAATCGCATCAACATCTGTGCTCTCTTCTACGTATCACTACTGCTGAATAACAAAATATTCACATGAATTACTTATGACGTAAAACGTGACTGTTCTGTTTACATTTACACGACCACTTTCTGTAACTCAATTAAAATTTCCCCTTTTCAATTTCAATTTTGAATTTTCATTCATTCGAAAAGTAGGAGAAAATTTTAACGGGGAGTTTGCTGCAATTTTTAACGAAAAGAGTTTTATGTTGTTTTTTTTCTGTGTTTGAAAATAATAATAATTATTATTATTATGTGAGAAAATATTTTCCCGCCATAGCGCATGCTCATCAAAACACCGGTACTTTATTAAAAGGAAATTCACCACTTGGTAAGAAAATTTTAGAGACAAAAAAAAATTAATACAATAGAACTAAAAATAGAATTCAAACATTTAATATATAGATAGATAGTGAGATACAGGAAAATCATATGTTATGACAATGCGTTGAATTTAGAAGTCTCTCAATTTTGGTGAATTTTCATCATTTTCACCTTAATTTAATATGAGAGAGAGAAGTATTTGCATTGAACACGAACAGTTTAAATTTCAACCAAAATTGTAACATGACCCTCAAAAATCATGAATTTTAAAACGGGATTTCAATTCAATGCATAATTTGATAAATTGCATTCTTTTTATTAATTTCATTTAGACCAAAAAAAAAAATGTTTAATATTTATTTTACACTTGACCACAATTTAACACACGTTACCACAACCGCAATTCAGTTGTATCGTGTAGCTGTTTGAAATTTATGCATTATTTCATATCAGTATTCTCCTGTTAAATTATAAATGCAACCGATGCGTCAAACTTGAAAAAGATTATTAAATCATGGCAAGTTATTTATTTATAGTCGTGGGAAAATTTTATAATAAATTTTATTACATTTTGGGTGAATGAATTAAAATAATATTATTATTTTATTTTATTATCATTTACATTTCTGTCAAATTGTCGATTCAAATGCATAACTTTTAAAGGGAAAAATAACAAAAAGAGTTATTCAACTTTGAACGTTAATTCCATTTAAAAGTATCCCACCTTGCCTTTAATATGCTTAAGTCTGATATTTATTTTTTTAAAATAACAGTATAAAATTAAATGAAACAAGATAATTGATGACGGCAATTGGTGTGACAAGATAACGATACAAAATTTATCATTTGTTATTCTGGGCGTTTGTTTTTTTTTTCGGTTACATTTTAAATTAAAATTGACTATTTAGCTTAAGGCATAGATTGAACTTTAATATTTAATTTTATATTTTAAATCGTAAATATACAAATTTTGTTGCTAAAATAAAATTAGCGACAATTAATCACTTTTTCTAATAGGAAAATTAGCGATAAACTGTCATTTAATTTGTCAAAACAAATTAATTTTAATCTAAATACCTGTCACACCTTTCAAAAAGATGTCTGGGTTCGATTAATTCTTACCCTAATCTTTTAATGAGGGATCACTATTTAAAATGTTAAAAATGGGGTGAATTTAAGACAGGAAATTAGATTACAATTAAAGGGATTTAAAGGAAAATCAATTTGCGATTGATGGTTTGAAATTAAGGTGAAGGTATTCATTAGAATTGAAATTTATAAGACGGCAACAAGTATTATCGTTTGCGGACGACATTGACATAGTAGGCAGAACAGAAGCAAGCGTTTATCAGACATACTTGGCATTAAGTGAAGAATCAAAGAAGATAGGGCTAGTAATCAACGATGCGAAGACCAAATTCATGATGTCAAGTAAAGTAGTGTCGATAAAAACGATATAAAAAATTTACCAATTTGAAAGAAAAAAAGGCAATTTTGACATTTATAAATGTCAAATTTTCCAAATTGTAAACACAAAAAACATGTTAAAACTCGTCAGTCCGTCCTCAAAATTGTTTTAGTTTATTAGATTTTCTTTATTTTTAGAGGTGAGACAGGTAACTTATCTATGTAATTTTCTGAGTAAAGAAAAACGTAAAGAATCTAAGGACGCGTTAAAATTGATTTACAGCGACAAAGTTTTTGAAAAAATTCGGGTGGTCCTCTCAGAATTCTCGTTTCAAACGAATTAATGGCAGAAATTTCAAGTCGTTCACGTTTCTTAAAGGTAAATCAACCATTTCACTAAAACTCACTGCTTTATTCATTTTATGTGTCTCTCAGAAAATACAAAACACAATAACGAATTATGCCAGATTGGCACGAAAAAGGATAAACGATAGTTATCGTGAGTAATTAAATTTAGTGCTGCGATTTTTTTTAAATTTTTTTCTATAAATTAGGTAAAAATAATCAAATGAAAGATGATAAACGGAAATTGCTGCAAGTGTAGACTAATTTTTTTTTTTAACTAGTAAATGTGGATACCATGCAAAGGATAAAAAATTCAACATACTTTTTCAATGACCTTTGTATTTTCGCGGGTGGCTTTGAATTTGGAGGCCAAGTTTTTGAAGTTGTCGACGAATTTGTATACATAGAAGCGTTGATACCATTCCCAAAATTCATCGACGTATCATCTTCGCAAACAGATGTTTACAGGTTTACAGAAACAGTTGAGATCGCAATAGTTGATCAAACGAACAAAGTGCATCATGTACAAGAATCTCATCAGGTCGGTGTTGACTTACGGTTGTGAGTCATGTTCGATGACGAGAAACAATGAAAATCAACTTTTGATCTTTGCGTTCTATCTTTGGTGCTGTCATGGAGAACGATACATTTAGAAGACGATATAACTACCAAGTGCAAAGGGACTTTGCTGTAACCAACATTATCAGCATTGTCAAAACCAGCTGGCTGTCATGGGCAAGTTATCTAGCCCGAATGACAAGCCCAAGACCACCAAGCATATTATTCCGTAACAATCCTGAAGGACGGCCAAGAGTGAGTGGATTGATGGGATCGAACAAGATCTGCGAGCTCTAGGAGTGAGCAATTGGTGCTATATTGCACAGGACAGACAGGCTGGATGGAACCTCATTCTTCAGTAGGCTAGATCCAAGCATTGGATGTGACGCAAGAATAGTAAAATAAAGTAAGAACGACCATTTAAAACTGCACTTAGGCCATCGCTCAGGGCTCGTCTACCCTACTCTTGTTACCATTCTACCCCATTTAATAAAAAAAAACATACAATTCGAAAAGTAAGAATTTAAATTTTTCCCTCTCAGCAACCAATTTTTATCATAGCCCATTGAAAATTCAATTGAAAACAACATCCAATAACATTGTGACCAATAAAAACAATAAATAAAAGTAAAAATATCAATATCACTGGATATCATTTCAACAGCTCATAAAACTAATATCGAATAAATGATATTTTTCACACGTTATCCATCGCTATACATGTTAATACTATTAAAAACGTAGTGCCAGATGATGATATGATTATAAATGTAAAACGTTTTTTTTTTGTTTTGGCACGGTTCCTATCTCACACTCTAATTTTCATTAGTTCACAGTTTTTTTATGTATATATGAATTCCCAAAATCCCTCTTGAAATATCAACAAAGTGATGGACTTGAAATTGTGAACAATCGAATTTGTGTATATTTACTTGTATATTTATGTAAAATTTGGGTGTTTTTTTTTTTGCTTTTTTGGATTAACTCACATTATTTTTCTTTTTTTTTACTTTTCTCATTGTAGACCCGCGTCGTTTCAAAAATATTTAACAAATAATCTTATATCTATACGTTGTTGTATATGAAAATTTAAAACTTACCCTCCAGCCACTAATATCATCTGCATAATCTATGGTGGTGGTTTTCTCATTTCATCGTATTAAAACAGAGCAACGAGGATTATTCGTTTTTATTTTTATTGTTATTGTCGATGTTGTGTTAGATGATGAAATATTATTATTTGTATTCCTTATTTTTATTTTTGAGCATAATAAAATATTCCAATGCATCTTCTGTTGTGTAAAAAATTATCTGAAGTACATTTTTGTTTTTAATCTATTAATATTCGAATAACAAACTCACATCATCACATATACAACTTTAATTTATGTTGTAGTTGTTGTTGTTTTGAAACAATAAATGCAGTTTCATTTATTTATTTTTCTTTTTGATTTATGTTTGTAGTAAAGTTGAGATAAGGACATTGATTGATAGATTTTAATATACTTTTTTCCAGGCCTTTTCACTTCAAGATGTGATGAAACAAAAAGAAAATGTCACATAAAAGCATTTTTAATATTGTATTTGATATTTCTTTCCCTGTAAAAAATATATTTGAAAAGAAGCATATGAACATATACTCAAACAGCAAACGTATGTATGCTAAATGAGCTAATGTTTTCTTTGCTCATCCGGCAAATCAATCTTTGCCAAAATGGCTACTCTTGAATAAATGGATAGTATAGATTTTCTTTCGAAATGTTATATTTTGAGAAATATTTGTCGTAGAAAAAATTCTTAATACGTTTTGGAAACGACAGAAAAATATCTTTTAGAATCTTATATAAAATTTTAATATCTGTAAATATAATTGAATTATTAAGCGAAAATGTTAATTTTTTCATAAAAAGGAGTAGAAATTGGTGCAAACCGATATGAAAAAATGAGAAATATATGTCATAGAAGAAATTTAAAATATGTCGTGGAAACAACAGAAAAATATCTTTTAGAATCTTATACAACATTTTAATATTTGTAAATAAAATTGAATTTTAGAACAAAAATTGTAAATTTTTCATACAAATAATAACAAATTGATGCAAACCAAACAAAATGGTCGAATACTCATGTTTTTTGCTGATTCATACAGGTGCCTTGCATTACTCAAATATTTGGTACGCATTAAATTTTATTTATATTTTGATGAAATATGAAAAAATTACAATTTTCGTTCTAAAAATTCAATTTTATTTACAAATATTAAAATGTTGTAAAAGATTCTAAAAGATATTTTTTTGTCGTTTCCAAAACATATTTAGAATTTTTTCTACGACAAATATTTCTCAAAATATAACATTTCAAAAGAAAATGTATACTATACATTTATTCAAGAGTAGCCAATTTGGCAAACATTGATTTGCCGGATGAGCAATAGACATTAGCTTATTTAGCATACATACGTTTGCTTGTTCAGCGTACATACATTTGCTTGAACGGCATACGTACATTTGCTGTTTGAGTATATGTTTATATGCTTCTTTTCAAATTTATTATTTACAGGGTTTGTTCTTTTGAGAAATTTTTATAGAAAATTTCTGTTATTTAATACTTTCCTTTCTTCTTTTTCTATGACATTGTTCTTATTTATATTTTTTTCTGTTATTTCTTAATGTTTCATTGAACATCAATAACGAATAGTTACATTTTTTATCTTGATCAAGTGTATTTTATCTGAAAATATGACATTTATTTTAAAATAATGAAGATAAGAAATATTTCATATTATAGTGGAGTCTTCTGGTAATTCGTAAAATTAAGTTCATGTTGGGTATCGACCAGATTTAATTAATATTATTATTAATTATGCTGATGATTGTTATTTAATGAAATTAATGTAAAAATTCACTTAAAGGTCAACATTTTATCGATAAATTAAGCCAATTTAAGACTTGAAGTGCCCTTTTTTTACAACCCTTAGTATGATAAGATTATTATTGTTATTAATATTAGTGAACGTGACTCATAATGTAAAATGTTGTTGTTGTTTTCCAAGCATTTTTGGTATGTGTGGTAAGTAATAAGCTTATTTTATGTAATTTTAACTTTTTCTTGTAGATAAAGGAATTTTTGTTAATATTTCAGATTTTGTTTTTCCTTAAAATAAGATTCTGAAGCTTGTTTAAGTGAATCAGAATCAAAATAATGTAATGTAATTCTCACAATGTTTTAAAGTATTTCCATCAACCACGAGGATGTTGGTCATTAAACAGCCACTGCGCTAGTGCAAGGCATTAACGTATCAGATTTCTAAGGCGGACTTAGAAGAGAACCAGCACACAGACCTACAGACGGGTCCATTGTACATACCCATTATTATTATATCTGATGAAGAAGGAACAAAATCTAGAGAAACAACTAAAGAAAGAAGTCCACTAGACCTGGTTCAATTCAGGAAAGTGACCACACCTTCTCAGAAAGCTAAGCAGAGCAGACACCTTCACATTTATGATGGAATCAACACTGGGAATGTACTCACCCAGCGTGATTCCACGCAATCTGGCATGCTAGGGACATACACAAAGCAGATGTGCAGCAGTCTCTTCTTGTTCAGAGCAGCATTTGCACATTGGATCTCTTGAGTCAAAACATTGGTGTGACGCTTTCACGGAAGTGGCGTTTTGCGGCCAATTGTGGAACTAATAAATACGAATTTAAATGGCGGGATGCCGAATTTTTTTAGTTCACATTTCACACAACTGGTGTATTGTCGTTTGTGTCTCACCAATGGTCAAAATGACTAAGGTCTAGAGTACGATGACCAGTGAACATACCAACTGCAACTCTGAGCTCAGTACGATTCAATCTGATCAATTGTCTAGATAGACCAGAATCAGGTTCCTTGATAAAGGGGTGAGCCTAAAAGTACCCGCCTGATTGGACCACCATTCCCGGAAAAGCCTAGCCTCTCTATTTTCCTGTAAGAATTCATGCAAGTCAGAGAAAGAGACAGAACCGGTTCTGGTGAATAATTGATGGCAGAAATAGCATTTCTAGCAAGTATTTCAGCTTGTTCGTTACCATGCACATTACTGTGACCTGGCACCCGAACAAGGGTTACTTCGTCATAAGGAAGTCAAAGCTTTAATCGCAACTTGATTGGCTCCAGCAATCTCCATGGATCAAAGAGCACATGAGCAGAATAAAATGGCGGCATCAACGTATAGTCCGGTAGAATACTTTTTGTTTTTCTTTATTGGTATATTTAAAAAAAAAATAATGATTAAACTTCAATTCAAGTTAGAAACTACCAACAATGCCGACCGACATAAGTTCGCAGTTTATTTTGATATTAAATTAATTCTTATCTGACTTCAAATTTACACAAACATTCTCCAAACCGATTTTTAATTGAAATGAGATAAAGTTTAAATTAAAATTATTTTTCTAATCATGATTTTTCATCGTATTTTCTATTCAAAAATTGATTTGAATAATGAGTGAAAATCATATATGAAATAAATAAATGTTTTGTATTCACTTGTTCGATTTCATTTAAAAATAGTGTCAGATGTTAGTCTAGTTTTTCACTACATTTTACTGCATTTCAAGCGTGATCAGTGCATTTATATATCGAGAGTTATTTTTAGTAACTTTGCCGCAGACACAATATTTATATTTTTAACTATATGAGAGGGAGTCTATATGATTGTAATAATAATAATATGACTTTGTTGTTATTATTTTGTATCTTTTATATCCATTTTTTTTTTAATATTTATTATGTTAGTGTTGTTGTATGTTTTATTATCATGTTTTTTGTTATTATTATTATTTATTTTTATTACATTTTAGCTTGAAATAAAAAGATTCATTCAATACAAAAATAATAATGTTTTGAGTTGGGAGTGACAAGACGACTCCCCTGAGTGATGGAGTATATCATTGACCTATCATTGCTTTTAACAGTTTTTTTTCTTCTTTTTATTACATTATCAAATTGTATTAACTAGCTGATTTTATTTCCATTAAAAGGGAAAGAAAAACTTCATTAAACATTTTAAAGGACTACGAAAAAATTACTTTTAATAAAACTCTATAAGTCTTTCATCACCCAAATAGACAAGCAATAAAATTTACATTTTTTGGCCCAAATTTAACCTATTTGGCAGTGCTCATTATTGACGTTAAAAAATCGCTTTTTAAAAAAAAAATTCACAAAATTTACTGTTTTTGTATCGTCTGCTAACAACATGCCATTCTGACACGTACAGCTGTTTTCGCGTGATGACACAAACAATAGGTTACTACTTTTTTCTAGTCTGCATTCTTGTAATTTTGCTTTGAAATTTTATTGTTAACAAAAAATAAAACTAACTCGAGTAATTTTGGCAAAGAAACAACGTTTTATATTTTTTTTATTGTTCATTTTTTTTGTAGTTTCAAATCAATTCTTTTGCAATATTGATTCAATTACAAATTTAATGGGATTTGAATTTTTTTTCTTCAACGTTTAAATGAACAAAGTTAAAATTAGTTCATTGTAATAAAATATTGCCACAAATTCAATTTTTTTTTTTAATTTGTGTGAATTATGAAAATGCAGGCATTTAATGGAAATTTTTTTAAAATTTTTTTGTGCTTAATTCAAATATAAATATAAAATTTAATTAAATGCATAATGGCATTATTAATATATTTTTTTATTTTCATTTGGTGGTCAATGAATAAAATCATAACGTAATGCTACAAAAAATTATTTTCATTTGTTAATCCAGTAAAATATGAAATAGTCACACCTTTTTACATGTAATTTATAATCATTATTGTAAATTGACCCTGAAATTATGGAATATTTATAACTGTGAGGTAAGAAGAATGGACCAGTACTGGCGTAGCAGCTTTATTGCTCTCTAATTTGACTCTTTTCAGGTCATTAAGCTTTCAACTTTAAAAAAAAATTGCACAACTGAATGAAGGATGTGTCGGCTTTGTGTTTAAGAGGAAGAATTTTATGTCAGTGTGAGGCTGTTGTCAGGATAAGGCATCGACTCTTTGGAGAGAGAATTCCTAGACCTTCAACATATAGGATAAGATACCATACAATTAAACCAAATTCAGCAAGCCGCACACAAGTTATAAATGAACATGACCACCGAAATGACAGCCGCACAACAACAATAAAACCTCAGAAAAGAAACGAGAAATTGAGAGCACACATGTGCTAAGAAATTTAAAAAAAATTGAAACTTTTATGAACAATTATAGTACCTAGAACAAGTGAAGACCTTCCTTAAGAACTTAACTTAGTGCTAATATAAAAAAAATATTAATCTTAGGTTATAACAAAAAAAAGAAATCTAAAGAATGTGACAAGTCCAAAAGAGATATTTCTCGTGAAATTAGATTAATACGTAAGGCCTATTTAATTAATAGTTATATTAAATCCTGAATTTATTCTTGTCATTATTTAGGACTTCAGTGTAAAATTAATCAGATTAACAGGCAAATAAGTCAGGTCCCTGTAAGAAAGGGGAATATGTGAGTGGTTTTTTTTATCACATGAGATAATTTATATTTGACCTTACTTTACTTTGTTCAAGGTTTAAACTTAGACTATCTTGCACTATTTTGTAAAATAAACCAATTATAGAGAATTAACGTGAATGTTTAGAACTTTCTCCAAATTTATCAACATAGGATATTTTTTTCTGATCTAACGTGGATCATTTTATAAAATTTAATGTTAACTGGGAATAAATTTCTTTCATATTATCTTAGTATCAATTTTAACTTGATACTTGTTTATGTTAGTTATGAAAATCTATTAAACTTTTAACTTATAACAATATCAAAAGGAAAAAAAACACCTTTGATCAAGAAATTCTCATTTTAATAATTGATAAGTTTTAAAACTTTCATAAACAGTATCCTTTTACCTGAAACAACAACAACAAGAAGAATTAAAATCAAAAACTTTTAGTATATTCTGATATCATCGTCCACTGATTTCATTTTATCAGGATCCATTCAAGCAAATATTACACCAACTTCATAAATTATTAAAACATATCAAGTTCATTATTAGCTGATATCACACATTAATCTATAAATCAGTATTATTAATATCCACCATTTAAAATTACCTTTAATTTGATATATGAATATAAAGTTACTGCAAAAAAAAATTGTGGGAGAAACCATGGATGAATTATATGAAGAATGGAAAATCCACACACAAACACACACACACACATATAGTAAAATAGATGGTGTTAAGTGACTGCTTCACTGCATTTTCATGATAACATGCGAAACCTCACAGACATGCTTGCTAGTTTTATTGACGCTGCATTTTCCTTTTAACTTGTGTGTGTGCACTTAAAAGTGGTGTAACATTATTTTCAGACTTTGGTAAACATTCATAATACTTGATTGTCGTTATTTTTCCACTCTCTCTCTCTTACTCTGTGTGTGTGTGTGTGTATTGAACAGCTGCAATTAGTTGCATTTTATTTGTGAATTATTATTATTATGATTTTAACTGTAATGCATGTTAATATAAAATTAAATCAAAAAAAAAAATTAAGTGCTATATATTGACTGTTGCTTTTGTTTGTGATATGAAACTTTGCATGTTTAATTTTCAACTGATATTGGCAATTAAATAAATAATATAACACGCATCGATTTTACTCTTCGAGGCGTCCTTCATTTTATGAACTTATTAACCCAATTCTTGTAAAAAATTTCAATTGAATGCGTTCTTTTATTTAACAATGCGTTGAGAAAACCCCGACTAAATGGCGTCAATATACATTTTACTGTTTATTGTATATGAAAAAAAAAATAAGTTGATTTAGTTTGAAAATTAAATTGCATTACGATTAAATTTTAAGGAATATTTATAGTTGTTTTCTTCTTTTAACATATTATGTGAGTTCATTGAAAATTTATTTATTTAAGTTGCTTTAAAATAAAATTAAGTTGTTACATTTGTTATAACGATGAATGGAAGAAGACAAGAGATAGTTTTAATGTTAAACGGTAATTTATTTACATTTGTTGTTATTTCAGCTCTTGATTGTTTTTCTTTAACAAATATTTACTGAAATTAAATCAGTTGTTTTAAGTGCAACTTAAACAAAAACAGTGAGAAAAGATAAAATTGAAAGTGTTTAATTTTGAAGTTGGTTTTTCATCGGTTTATGAATTGATCTACCACATCATGAGAAAATTTCAAAAAAGGAACCATTTTTTACAGAAGAACATTTTTCAATGTTCTTCCTTATTCAATGACCTTGAAATACTTTCTAAAATCATCATAGATAACTTCATTCAAGCTAATTTCAATCCACGTCACACCTCCAGCCCAGATAAAATTGCATAGCAAAAAATACCATAAAAAAGTTAAAAAAATAAAATGAAATTACCTCCCATAAAATAAATACTTTTGTATTGCATCAGCATATAGCCTTAAACCTTAAATGCTTATCTGATATCATAAAATATCAAAAATAAAAGCACTTCACCAAATAAGAGTAAAGTGAAGTGCATTCGTGAATTGAAATGTCATTAAATGAAAGAAATAACAGACTCAATGAGCTCTGAATGGGACCTTAAATCAAGTCGATTGATAGTATTGAACTTTCTAAGCTTAGAATTGAAGAGGGGTCATTGAACTTTTGATTATCATATAAGATCCTAAGTGCAAACGTTAGACATCTAAAGCTTCAGTAGGAAAATAGTCGAAGCACTGAGGAAATAGCTCAACATCTTCTATGTTCATGTTCCGACCATTCAAGGCTACGAACTTTAACTTTGGGTAAGTTTTTTTCTAGCAGTAAATCTATCAACAGATCAGATTTGTAGGGCGGCTGTGAAGCCTGCACTCAGGCCATCAGTCGGGTCCATTGAACAAACCTGTCATCGTCATCCGAGGGACTTAGCTTTTATCCTGTCATCCCAAGCAGTCGCCACCTTTATCTAGCCTTTAACTCAAATTAAGTATTCGGAAAAAGGGACATTTGAGATTGTAAAGTTTAATGGCCGGAGTGAAAATCGAACTGCCAACCTTTAGATTGATAGTCGAACACGCTGACCACTACACCGTACAGCGGAGCATTCATAATCATATGAGATTAAGATCGACGGAGTGAAATTCCAAATGACTTCTATTTTCTCCCTCTCTCAAATTGTTTCTGTGTCTAAAATTAACCCTCTCTAAATGCGGAGCTACGGAGAATTGTTTCCACGCAGCTCCGCAGTTAGAGAGAAAGTAGAAGTCACATGAAAAATCACTTCATCAACCTTAATCTCATTTGAATATAATATTGAAAAAAGGTAACAAATTGCCCATTTAGGCTTATACATAACGGGTAGCTCCTGAGCCCTCCCTAGGTATCCCAAATTTTGATACGGACAAAAGATTAGTCATTATGAGAAAAAGTCACACTGATTTGAAAATAATATCGATTTGAGATGAGAAAAACACAATATTAGGCTACCCAGAGAGCTCAGCCATGAGTCCCTTTGGGAATCTCATTTTTTTTTAATAGTTTTAAGTTTTCCCAAAGTTTGAATTAAATCGGAGTTGAATTTCGCTTTTTATAGTCAAAAAGTCATTTTCTTGCTGTTTTTAAGAGCCCTAGGCCCTCGTACTGCCCAAAAAGTCCTCTGAAAAAAAAATCTGAAAACGCCAAAATTTCAGAAACATAATAAGCTATAACTTTGAAGGAGACATCAAGTGCCCATCTCGTAAAATAAATTCACAAATTGGAAAAATTAAATGAGTGAACGAGTTGAACATGGCTGCCGCACAATCTCCCAAAATTTTGAAAGTATTTTTTCTAATCTGATCTAATCAATGTTTAGAATCGCCTTTGCTCGTTCTATTCAGTTACATGCAATACGGCCGACCCTCCAATTAAACCCAATAGTGCATTTATTTTCGTAACTCTCACATAAAATAACATAAAACCACTACAGATAGTCAGATTCACAAAAAAAATGCAATACATATTTAAAATAAATAAAATGAATCTGAATCGGTGCTTAAAACCCTATAATATTGGAATCGATAACATTCATTTTTTTGTTTTTGTTTTCTCTACATTTTTTTTCTGTTGATGAAGCATGCCAAAGTTGTTTCTCTTTTTTTTATTAAACTTCACGAAGAGTTTCGATTAAAATTCAATACCAATCTAAAAACTTTGGTTATGTTTGTTTCATTCTATCTCTCAAACTCAAATGCATTTTAGTATTATTATTATAATAAAGTTTAAATTTAATAATAATAATAATACAAAAATAAAATAAAAAAAGTGAAATAATGAGTTTTAAGTTCTTGATAAAAGTCTTTCAATATGTACTTAAGGCAATTTTATATGATTTTCATTTGGAAAAGTGCATATCGACCACAGAACACGAACGATGCATTTATTCCAAAGAATTCATTTCATGGAATAAAGAATGGAGACAACTTTTGCAAGTTAAAATTTAACATGAGTAGGGTTTGGCATAAGATGCTTTTATTATTTTTTTCTTTATGTGTTTCAAATCAATTTATATTCAAATATTTTTATTTTGTTTCATTTTTTTTGGAATAAAAAATATTTGTTTATTGACCTGGATCAATTTTTTTTTTTTTTGACTTAATACATGAAATGGGCGAAAAGGGGAATTTTTTATTTATTGAAAATCAAACGATATTGTCAAACCTCAATTAATCATGTGCAAAAGTTTTTTTAAAAAAACATGAATTTGGGATGATAAATAAAAATTAAATGAATTGAAAATAAAGAGAAAAATTACAGGAACTCCCATTAAATTGTTAAATGATCAGGAAAAAATTAATGTCACAAGTTCACTTCAATTGAAAAAGTTTATTTAAAAAATGTTCTTTCGACTTTTATTTTATTGAAAAACATGTGTAAATACACGAACACGATTTGAAGCTGAAAAAATGCACTTTTGTGATCGGCAGTTTATGATAAAACTTATTTATTAAATAAAAAATTCATTACGAAAAATTTCCTGCCATGTAATACATATGCCATTTGAAAAAATGTCGCCAATCATTGAAAAAATGTCGCAAATCATTGAAAAAATTTCTCCAATCATTAAAAAAATGTCGCCAATCATTGAAAAAATTTCGCCAATCATTAAAAAAATTTCTCCAATCATTAAAAAAATTTCGCCAATCATTAAAAAAATGTCGCCAATCATTGAAAAAATGTCGCCTAAACCAAAATGGGCGATAAAATCTAAAAAACGATAAAAACGATATAAAATCCAAAAAACGATAATAAATTCTGCAAAATCAATGCATAGAAATGCACTCGTGTATATCGTTCACGATCACATATTAATTTTTTTTTTAATTTAAAGAACAATGTCAATTTAATTGAGAGAGAAAATAAAAACACAAAGACAATCAAAGTTCTGACAGGAAAATGTCCCGATTCCTATTGTCGTTATTTTATTTTTATCTTAATTTTACTTGTCTATTTTAAAAAAAACAACAAAAAAAAGACAAAACAAAGGAAACCAGTAAATGAAACAAAAGACTATGACAAGGAAATGTTCACTTCTGTTTCATTTTATATTGCATCGTCATGACCTAAAAAAAATTTTATTGAACAAGGAACAGGATATAAATAAAATTAATTATATGAGCAAAAGACTTTTAATTTATTTCATTATCTGAAGGTGTAATTTGACCGAAAATGAGCATTGCGGAAAGTGTTTCAACGTGTTTTGTGTATTTAATTCTTAATTATTTCTTTTATTTTATTTTAATAACAATTTATGCTAAAAATTAAAGAACAAAAATTGTATGCACAAGAAGTTAAGTTGGTGTAATTGTTTTTCAAGTATAAGGTTTTTTTTATGTCATTGTCAAAAAAAGATAAGAAAAGCATTGTATTTATGCATTCATGTATTTATTTTAATTAATTTAATGTCACTTTTGTCTTTGTTTGGTATTCATTATGAAAATTTATGTGGTGCAAATGTTCCTTTAATTTTATCAGTGAAATTAACCCAAATTCAAGGAATGAGATCAAAAGATCGCATCCTCATGAAAAAAATTCAAGATATTAAAATTTTGATAAAAAACTTTTCTTTGCAAAATTGATTTACGATTAAATTAAGTTAAAGTCAAAACTTTTCAAAGTAAACTAATGCATTTTAACTTATTCTTTGAAATTTTGAGAATGATTTTAATAATGAAATTTTACTAAAATGAAAACAACAAGTAATAAAAAAAATAGCAATGTAGACAAACTGTCGACCCATTAAAACTTATCTGAACGTCACATACTGCAATATGATATTAAAGTTTGGTTGTATAGAAGTGAATTTCACAGAAAATTTAATCAAAAACCACTATCAAACTGCTTTTTGAAACCAGAACAACCACATTTTGCTCCATTTGGATTTTAGTTTATTCTCGTAAATTTTCAATTTAATGTAATTTAACGTAATTTCAGTTTTTTTTTTTGTAGTTATTTTGAAAAATAAAAATTGTAAACAAATATAATCAAATATAAATTGGGAAACTTTGAATGTAAATCATATGAAGGAGTGCATTTTGAGGTGAATGAATTTTAATGAAATTTTGAGCTCACAAGCTGGCTTTATCCATCACAGCCACTTTTGCTGGTGTGAGGTGTCAAATAGCATATACGTCAAACCACAAGAATTGGACCTTGGTTATTATCCTGTCATAAACCGCTCCCAAAAGCGCCATTTTTTTCAAATTCAGTTCATAAAAAATTTTTCTATGTAATTTATTTCCTGATCATCATTATGATAATAAAAACGAATAGATGGAACTTCATTTTTTCTCATCTTATTTTATTTTAAATGATATTTTTTTTCCTTTAACTCAAATTATGTAAATTTTCTTACTTCATGCATGTTTGCCGTGTAGATTATGATTCAACTGGAAAACTGTTTTGAAAGCATAAAGTAGATAAATTCTGATGATAAAATAATGATTTTGCCAAAATTGGGCATATGTGTTTCAGTAGAGACAATTTTCATGTATGAATATGGGTTAGTGACAAATTTTTTCCCAGCTCATTTCAATGTGTATGAACAATAAATTTATTAATAATTATATGTGAGATAGCATGACTCTAAGAAGAAAATCGATAACTAATTTAAGACTCGTTTGAGACTCTCGTACGATAAAAAAAATTGACTTCAATAAACATGTTTTTTTCTTCCCTATCTTTTATAAAAAAATTTACTGGAATTGCCTTGTATACAAAAAAACTTTTTTTTTCACATGTCAAATCCATATTGAACCCTTGTTAAATTTCTGTTAAATGTTTGTCGTTTAAAAAAGGGTAGGAAATAACTGAATTGAACACGTGAAGAAAAAAAAATTAAAATCGATTAACACTTGACTTGAGTTGTATTGACACGAGTCATGTATTGTTGATATGGTTCACTTAAAAATAGAACTAAAAGCAATGTTTAATTGAAATTGCATGCCTGTTAAAATCAAGACTTTTGAAATGAGAATCGATCAAACTTTGAGTTAATAATATTTTTGAAGGTCATTCAAAAGCAAATTAAAAATAACTTTCTACATATGAAATTGCAAACCAAGACACCTCAATTTATTTAAAATTCAAATATCATTTATAAATCTCTCCTTTTATATTTCATCTCATTCACATATGCATTTGCATTTCTTATGTTATTTCATCTCATTCATTTATCATCTCAGAAAAAACATCTTGCAAACCTCCTTTGTCATACAAATATTTGATTTCACAAGATTTAAAAGATAACATGTATAAATTTTTCTCTTTTTCGGTTTCAGATTTGTATTGTATTTCATGCAAACATACAAAAACAAGATCTCTGGAATGTTGTTTAAAAAGCAAAATTTACGAGATAAGATTTAGTTGAGAAGAGTTTTACAATGCTTAATCTTTGTAAGTATAACCATCAAAATACAGGAAACACGAAACTTTCTTCTTGTCAAATGGATGTTGTATCACTGTGTAAGATATGTATTTACATCAGTTTACATGAAAATTGAAATTGAGCTCAAAAACATGATTACTAGAGATTTATACATATTTTTACATGAGATTTTCAACCACACACATATCGTGCGTCGACAGTTCTTTAACTACTCTTGATGCGTAAAGACGTGTTTTGTTCTTGGTAGTGCAAAGTGATTACTATTTTATCTGTTTAGTGCGACACAAGTACTACAGATACCGTTTTGCATACTCGTGTAGAGAGTATAATCAATTTTCGGCCAGTTGCCTCGTGGTATTTGTTATTTTTTTCCATATCTTGGAAATCGTTTATTTCTACTCACAAATTAACTACCTGTTGATTCGTGAAGGACCCGTTCGCGTAGCTCGCGATGTCCTCAGAGGACATTGGAGTGAATGATGATGATGACATGGATTCGTTTCAAGGAGATGATATTGGACAACAACAACAAAATAATCAAACGGTGCACAAAGGCACACCAGAACCACACCATGATGGACACGGTACACGTGGAACGGTCTACTCAGGTGTTACTCCGACAAGAATGAGAATCAGACAATACCCTAAAGGTCATAAAGGTCCTTTTATTGTGCACATTCGACAATTAGACGAGCCATTGAAACATCTGCAAATTGCTAGAGACCTCAATTCAAAACTGAGATCTATTCAAAGTTGTGTGAAGAAGAATGCCAGTAAAATCACAGTAGTGTTGGACAACATGGAGGAGGCCAACTCGATACCCAGGATGGAAAATCTTTCAAAATATCATGTATATATCCCTGCAGAAGACGTAGAGGTGGAAGGCGTGTTTGAACTACCGCCGGAAATTCTGCTCAAGGAAATCATGACAGAAGGTGTAGGTAAGTTTTCTAATACTAATCTACCGTCATTAGCCCCTTTAGAACTGTACAGGTTCCAGAGAATGGAGACTTTGCCTAATGGACAGACGATCGAACAACGATCCAACAGCATCAAGGTCACTTTTCCCGGTAAAGCATTACCACAACATATGCTCATCTATGGGTTACTCATCAGAATAAGACCATACAAGAGAAAAGCAATGTTCTGTAACAACTGTAGTAGCCTTAATCATACCGAGAAATTTTGCACTAGAAAAACGTGTTGCCTTAAATGTGGTCAGGATCATTTGACAACAGAATGCAAATCAGAACCCAGAGAGACCATGTGCAAAGTGTGTAGAGAATCTCATGCACCGGATATTAAGGCATGCCCAAAATATGCAAACGCATCCAAAGGACGCAGACAGAGACAAATCGCGGGTCTGAAACAATCTTATGCCGAAATGGTGAGACAATACGACACTTCTTTTGAATCAAGCAATCCATACTCTGTGCTAGACCAGCCTGAATCCCAAGAACTTCCAAGTACCTCTGTCCAAGGGTATCAAAACCCATACAAGAAACGTCGCGCAACGAATCACAATGAGAGCTCGAACATTAAGGTATTAAGTAGCCCCACACGACGTAAAGTACCACAACCAATGACTCAAAGAGAACAAGGAAAGGAAACTGCATCCTGCCTTCCACCAGGTTTCCGTCAAACGCAAGACGAGTCTGACAAATACTCGGGATTTAAAAATTTGATTATGTCTATCGTCCAATCTTTGAAGATTGAAGCACGTTATATGCCAATTATATCCGTTTGTATTAATGTATTTTTTGATACTGTGCTCCCTTTTATTATGAATAATTCTTTCTCTTCACAGAACAAAACGACTGATCATGACTGTTAAAGATATGAAGAAGAATATTGTTTTTTTACAGTGGAACTCCCGTTCCATAAAACCCAAGAAATCTACGTTACAATTAATGTTGCAAGAGAACAGAGTTGATGTTTTTGCCATTTGTGAAACTTTTTTGCTAAATAGTGATAATTTCTCCATTCCTCACTATAATATTTTCAAAACTTGTCGTGACAGAAGAGCTGGTGGAGTGTTGATTGGCGTCCATCGTAGTCTTAAGTGCAAACAGTTGATATCTAAGAATCCAATACACCCTCAAATTGAAGTGGTTGGATGTTCGATCGATACAGGAAACCTCAATCTGAACTGTTTTTCCATGTACATTGCACCTAACGTGTCTATTAATGCAACACAACTGTTACAATCCGTAAATGCAAGTCAACATACTATCATTATGGGTGACTTGAACGCCCACTCTACGACATGGGGATGTCTATCAGATGACACAAGAGGCAATTTTGTACTAGACCTTTGTGAAGAACGCAATCTGACGATTTTGAACGATGGCTCATTCACCAGAATTCCACCAAGTAGTCAAGATGATCTGACAATCGGTCACGATATCAGACCTTCCGCCGTCGATCTTACATTAATTTCTGGTTCTCTTGCACTGGATTGTGAATGGAAAGTATTGAATTTAGGGTACGGGAGTGACCATAGTCCTATTTTAATTAATTATGTACCTCACAATGGAGGTATTAAACGTAATTTAAGTAAACGTCAAATAGATTTAACTAAGAATATTGATTGGTCGTTTTATCAGTCATTGGTGTCCATGTCATTACCCATAATAGAATCTGCCCCAGAAACTAATCAATGTGAACTTTTTACAGAATCTATTTTACAAGCCGCGCTAACTGCACAGACTAAACCAATTTCAAATACCTTTATACACTCTTACGAACAACCATCCGATTGGTGGAACTCTCAATGTGATTCAGCGAAAAATATTTTACGAATGGCAGAAAGGACCTTCCGCAACCAAGCAAATCGTGCTAATTATGAAGCGTTTGAAACAGCACGCTCTGACTTTGAGAAAATAACAGCACAGTGTAAGGAAAAAGCTTGGAGAAAAAAATGTGAGTCGTTCACAAATCAAACCAGTCTCTCTGATATGTGGAAAATGGCGAAACATTTCCGCAAATCAACGCCCTCAAATGAAATAGACATGGAGAGTGACGTAATGAATAATTTTATTTGTAAGATCACTCCAGACTTTGTACCCAATGTACCATGCTATGACTCGTTGCAACAGGATGCAACAGCGTTGCACCTTAAAAATCCGTTTAAATATATAGAACTACAACATGCATTACACAAAGCTAGAAATAATGCCCCTGGCACTGACCGTATCAAGTCAGACCTTATTTTTAATTTACCAGATGAGGCTCTGAGCCTCCTGTTACGGATTTACAATTATTTATTACGCACTTCCGACATCCCTCTCTCTTGGAAAGAAGCGAAAGTATGTGTCTTACTTAAACCGGGAAAAGATCCAACGAAGGCAGACTCATATCGTCCAATCTCACTGCTACAATGTATTAGAAAAATATTTGAGAGAATGATCCTCACTAGGCTTGATCATTACATGGAATCGAAGAATTTTCTCTCTCCATACCAAGATGGGTTTAGGAAAAGCCGAGGTGTCAACGACTGTCACGCAAGACTCTGTGCTAATATTACGACTGCATTCATGAGGAAGAAAGCATATCCGGTCGCATTCTTAGACGTGAAAGGAGCGTACGATAACGTGCTCATTGACATCCTGTTGGAAGATATGTTCAAACTTGGTGTTCCACGTGAAATACTGAACGTGATATGGTCCCTCATGGCAGATAGAAGACTGATTTTTGAAGATAATTATGGGAACACTGTAGTTAGACATTCAAATAAAGGCCTTGCACAAGGGTCATCATTGTCTCCTTTACTATACAACATATACACTGCTAGCATGCATAATGTCACGAACATTGATGTATATGAATACGCTGATGATGTAGCGTTAGCATGTAATGGAAGGCAACCGGCTGAAACCCTAAACTCGCTCACAACAGCGGTAGAGAGTGTAATGTCGTGGTATGAGAAAAAGGGTCTTGAGATTGCACTGAACAAGACAGCTATAGTTATTTTTTCAAGGAAACATAGAGTACCAACAGGAGACGTAATGATTAAGAATTGTGAAGTGCCACTCGAGTCTGAATTTACATACCTTGGCATCCGTTACGATCGAAAACTCTCATGGACATCAGAGACGCATACAAGACGCACAAAATGCCTTAAAAGACTTAATTTTTTGAGAGCAATAAGTGGAACGTGGTGGGGTGCAGCACCAGAAAACATGATTATATTATACAAATCTACAATAAGATCATTACTGGAATTTGGATGTATCACATTTGCACCTACCCTGGCAAAGTCTCATTTTCTCAAATTGGAACGCATTCAGTGGAAATCCCTGAGAATCAGTGGTGGCTTTCTCTGCTCAACTCACACTTCCTCAATGGAAGTCCTAATGGGTATCCCTCCATTAAACGTAAGATTTTCTCTTTTAATATCTAGATTTATATTATCCTCAATAGAACATGACAAGACAGTGGTTTTGAGAGCATATGATGAACTTTATAACACCGGGTCGTTTCACCCTAGACTGAATGAATACCTTAGAATTCGTACACTCATCTCTAATCGTGATCAGTTCGCTGAACGAAATTTCTACGAATTTGACTTTGAGCTAGGGCTCTATGAACCGCGAATTCGTGATTGTGTCAAAAGGGGTCTTGAGGGCATAAAAAGAGAATTATACCCAAGTATCATACGATCCATATGGAACGACTTTATCTCGGAAGAGAATCCCGACATTATTATCTTTACAGATGGCTCGTTTTCAAAGATTGGTACAGGTGTAGGCATAACACTCTCTGAAGGCCATGAAATCTCACTTTCATGTCCGACCCCGACTGGTATTTTTTCGGCGGAACTTTCTGCATTACTCTATGCATGCCAAAGTATCCGTGAACGCAACAATTGTCGGGTCCTCATCGCTTCAGACAGTTACTCCAGTATCCAATCTCTTCGCGCACTTAACGTGGACTTGAAATGCCACCCAATCACCCACTCGATTAAATATGAACTGTCAAGACTCGAAGATATGGGAGTCAAAGTAACTTTCGCCTGGGTTCCATCTCATTGCGGACTTGTTGGCAATGAGAAAGCGGATATTCTAGCACGTGAAGGTGTTGACTCAACAGACCGGACTTGCGAACTGCCTTTCATAAGGGATTTCCGCCCCATACTAAAAAATTTCTCGCGTAATGCATGGCAACTCATTTGGTCGCAAGACCAAATGGGGCGCCATGCCCATTCCATTTTTCCTCAGGTCAGTCTGAAAGCGTGGTTCCACAGAAGAGAATACAGTAGAGAGATCATTGTGACCGGAAATCGTCTCATCACAAATCATATGCGCACTAACGACCATCTTAACCGGATTGAATTCGTAACTTCACCTATATGTGATTGCGGTCAGAATTATGAGACGATCGACCATACCATCTGGCAATGCCCACTTATATTAAGAGGAAACCTAACACAGGATTTAGCGCAAATGAACATCCGCGAGGGCACGCCAGTGCGCGATATTCTTGGAACTAGGAATTTCAACGCAATCAAGACCCTCTTTGCACTCCTGAAAGAAAACAACAAAATCATCTGACGAAATAAAAGACTCCCGATTTTACTACACAAGACCAATAATGCCTATTTGGCGCCAGGTCATCACCATATTTTGTAAAATATGACTTTGTTTTTATTTAAATAAAGGATAAAAAAAAAACATATCGTGCGTCGAAAATGAAATAAACATTGTATGAAATAAACCCTTAAAATTGAAATGAGATCGAGCATATAAAAATAAGGGCGATATAGTAATTTTAATATAATGATAATGTTGTTGTCATAACCAAAAATGAACGCGTATTTCCTTATTTTCCGCTCAAATTTTATATAGAAAATCAAGGTAATATAATGCTCTAGCTTTAAATTGGTATTTACATATTTTGCTTCTATAAAACTGGTTATAACGTAAATTTATTAGTATATGTTTGTCATTGTCTAACAACATCGAGTGTACTTTAAAACAAGAGGATATGTCATGTGAGTTAAAACGATTACCAAAATTATGTTTGTTAGGGTGGTTTTTAAATTTTGACATTTTTTAGGAAGAAGATATATGAATCAATAAGATCGATCCACAATTTAATAAGGTAAAAATAGTCAAATTTAACATTATTTGCTATCATTCGAAATACTTTACTTTGGCACATTTGGTATATTTTGATGTGGCATTTGGCAATGTTAGCGAATATTGGGCACCCTATATTAATATGGGTCTAATGGCTACTTTGTAGAAAACTGTTCTGTTTGCTAGGCAGAGTTTTGATTTTCTGTTGAGAAGACTATAAATGATGCAAATGGCTTTGTTTACTTTTTCGAGACTATACTGGATATGTTGATTAAATTTGAGCTTTGTATCTAATATCAGGCTAAACACTTGATGGTGGGGCTTTAACTGATTTGATGGTTAACGATTTGAATCTGTCTGCCAGTAGGAATTTATTTGGTTCTCGTGTTTGTTATGATTAATGCTTGCATTTTGTGATCGTTCATTTTGATTTTCCATTTTTTGAAGTACTGATTGAATTTGATTACTGTTTTTGAATTATTCTTGTTATTGTTTTGAGGAAGCGTGATAAAGTGTACCAGGCTGTGTGGTCAGCAAACAGAGCTACATTGGATTAATTTGAGATTGAATAGAGTGTAGGCGACAGAATGGATCCTTGTGGGACTCCAAGTTGCATTGAGCGTCTGTTATTTTTGTTAACGTTGAATTTTCTGTTGGAAAAAAAGTTATAAGCTTTATTATTTTAACTTTAGTCGATTACTTCTTAGATCTAAAAAATTCTTCTTCTCATATTCACCCCTTTTTATAACTCATCATTTTTCCTCTTTTTTCATCATTTCCTCTTAATTGCAACTTCAGATATTTAATAATTATTTTCTTTAATATTTTTATTTTTTAAACATTTAATTTTCAAGAAGCCTTTTAGATGTAATGGCATTGTTTGTCGCATAGTACACCAGATAACTGATGCCTGTCATCCAACAGGCCTGTTAGGATCCTCGATATAACAACTTCTCAACATGTTCCATTATTTGATATTGCAGAGTCCAACTATTTCAATTTCTTAAATTTTGGTAGCAAGTTTGAGGTTGGAGCAGCAGAAGACTATTGGAGTATGTGAGAAATTGGGATATCGAAAAACTTACTTTTTTCAGATTTTCAATTTTTATATGAATATGATTTATAAATTAACTGTATTAAAGAAACTACAACAGGACTCTTTGAAACCGCGACAGTGCTCTTGTAAAACCTATCGCAACCTATGAATTTGAATTGAATTTGATTGTTCAACTAAAAAACCACCCTAGTATGTTTGTATGAATAATGATGATTATATAACAACCGGTTATGTTAACCTATTTATAGTATTCCGTAAAATATGTTTATTTTTGTTGTTTTCTTTATTTTTTTTTTGTTGAATAAATCGTGTTTCAATTCTTAATACTATTATCTAAAGTATGCGTGTGATCTAAATTATTCACCAAATAACGAGATGAATTTCGTCTTGACATAAAATACGTGTGTCAACTTTAATTTTGCTATACCTAAAAGTTTTATACTCGTAATTCCAAGAAAATTATGGATATTTACTCGTTATAATAGAAAAAAAAATATAAATTGCACGTGTTGAAAGAAATAAAATTTGAGTGAAATAGAGAAAAATATTTTTAGTTTTATTACTTTACGACTTGAATGAAAATATAAATAAAAAGGAAAATAAATTGATCTAATTTCAGTCAACAACATTGCTTTCTTTTAGTTTTCTTACTCATGATGTATAAAAATGTTAAGAAGGTGAAAAATACTTAAACCTTTTAAAATATAATAAATGGATTTAATTTCCGCTCATTCTACATTTATTTTCACTATAACGTGCGATATTTCTACTATTTTTTTATTATTAGTTTAGTTCAGATTCGCTATTTAATTTACTGTTACAATCATCCTACAGTTTTTCTTTGCTTCTTATCATTTTAAGTATGTAAGAACTTCACGAATTGTTTTTCTTGCGAAAAAATAACGAGTTTAATTTAAATTATTTCATTATTGAATTAAGTTTTTCAATCTTTTATAATTAATTCATCTCCGATGAAAATGAACTTAAGAAAAAAAAAATGCGAGAAAAATGCAAAACTGTTTTTATCATAATAGAAATATAATTTTTTTTTATATCAACATGAAATGCTTAATTTAAATACAAAATTATTTTTTTTATGCTTTGTAAAAAAAAGTAAGTAAAATAGCTAAAAGGAAAAAATTCTCCATTATTCCAAGAATTTTTCATTTTCTTTATTATTTCAAAGCATTTTTTGTAATCTGATAACGTTGAATATTTAATCTCAAAGTAGCAAAATGTTAATATTAAAAAAAAATCTTCGTATTCAAGGTCACAAGAGTATTTTTTTTTCATTTTAATACAATCAAAATTGATAGGCTTCAAAATAAATATTGATTTCATTCAAAACCTATTTAAATAAAACCATATTTTCAACGAATAAAGTATAATAAATGCTATTTAAATACACATTATCGGAATATAATACGGTTAATATTTGAGGAAAAAAAGAATTACCAATCTCAAGCGGATTCAAATTTATTTATTGAAAGGAAAAAAAATTGGACTGAAAATTTGTGAATTTTCCTTCAATTCAAAATACGTAAATACGTAAAAAAGGAAAATAAATACTAAAGTTTTATTATAATATTTATTGAAAGATAAACATTTGAAAGTTCAATATAATTCAATTATATCCAAATTTTATCATCTTCAAAATATTCTTTTTTACTCTCGATGATAAACAACTTTGTGATATGCTTTGAAAGGATTTTAATCGGCTTTCGCTTTGAATCGTATTCGCTTAAAAAAGTTTTTATGATTTTTGTATTAAGTTAAATACCTGTCGTCTCCATTAAACGTGTTAACTTAAAATTTGTAGTAATAAAATTTAAAAATTTAAATGCTTTACTCTATATTTTCATATCAAGGTCCATTAAAAGCACAAACATACCCATAAATCAATTTTAAATACATTTAAGGTCATAAAACAGCCTACATAATTACATTTTGTAACCTTTCTCTGCAATTATCTACAATACATATAATGAAATGTATGTGTGTGTGTGTGAATACGTGTGTTAAAAATCAGGGTATAAAAATGTTTAAAATATTACCGGATATCCACCCAAAAAGCCTTTGATCTATAATTGTTATAACACACGTTTTGTTTTTATTGTATTACAAGTTTTCTTTGTTATTTCACCTGTATTTAATTCACTTGTGGTGCTACATTACATAGTATAATGATTATTATTATTCTTTATTCTAGTTTTACATGTGTATTTAAAGAATAAAAAACCGACAATTGCCTCGAAGGGCACATTTTTTTAAAATAAATTGTTGAGTAATTTTTCAAGATACGATTTTTCAAGTACATTTTATGACATTTTTAAGTACAAAACATTTATTTTGGAATTTCAATGCATTTTCGGAATGAAAATTTTCCTTTTAAATGTAATGTATGGAGAATTAGTTTGTTGTCACAGAAACTGCAACAAAAGACTTCCTTGCTATATTTTTCGTATTTACAGAAAAAAAATTTCTATGTACATTTGAGATGCTTTTATACAATATGAAATATTTTCCTCTGACAATTTAGTTCGTTTTATATTTAAGTGAATATAATAAATGAGCAACACATCTGTCTCAAATTTTATCGTTTACTATTCGTTACCATGGCCTACTGCTAGGATTTGTGTGTGCATGTGTGTCGTAAAGAATGCAGAAGCAATATATTTCATCAAAAATTAAGTGATTCTCTCTTTTTCATTTTAAATACTTTTGAAAATGGTTGTGAAATTTTAACTGAAGCATTATTTGAATATATGCATTATTCTCTAAAAATTTCACAACTTACATTCCACAACTGCAAACTTTGTTACCAAGAATATTATTCCAATCTAAATCATGAGTTACATGGATACATGTCTTCCCAAATTCATCAATAATGTTCCACTTTTAATCTACTGCTTAAAATTCATCACTTACGTTCCACAACTAAAATTTCATCACTTTTAATCCACAACTGAAAATTCATCACTTTTAATCAACAACTGAAATTTCATCACTTTCGTTCCACAATTAAAATTTGTTCACTTACGTTCCACAACTGAAAATTCATCACTTTTAATCAACAACTGAAATTTCATCACTTTATTTCCACAACTGAAATTTGTTCACTTACATTTCACAACTGAAATTTGTTCACTTACGTTCCACAATTAAAATTTGTTCACTTACGTTCCACAATTAAAATTTGTTCACTTACGTTCCACAACTGAAAATTCATCACTTTTAATCAACAACTGAAATTTCATCACATTCGTTCCACAACTGAAATTTGTTCACTTACGTTCCACAATTAAAATTTGTTCACTTACGTTCCACAACTGAAAATTCATGACTTTTAATCAACATCTGAAATTTCATCACTTTATTTCCACAATTAAAATTTGTTCACTTACATTTCACAACTGAAATTTGTTCACTTACGTTCCTCAACTGAAAATTCATCACTTTTAATCAACAACTGAAATTTCATCACTTTCGTTCCACAATTAAAATTTGTTCACTTACGTTCCACAATTAAAATTTGTTCACTTACGTTCCACAACTGAAAATTCATCACTTTTAATCAACAACTGAAATTTCATCACTTTCGTTCCACAACTGAAATTTGTTCACTTACATTCCACAATTAAAATTTGTTCACTTACGTTCCACAACTGAAAGTTCATCAATTTTAATCAACAACTGAAATTTCATCACTTTATTTCCACAACTGAAATTTGTTCACTTACATTTCACAACTGAAATTTGTTCACTTACGTTCCACAATTAAAATTTGTTCTCTTACGTTTCACAACTGAAATTTGGTCACTTACGTTTCACAACTGAAATTTGTTCACTTACGTTCCTCAACTGAAAATTCATCACTTTTAATCAACAACTGAAATTTCATCACTTTATTTCCACAACTGAAATTTGTTCACTTACGTTCCACAATTAAAATTTGTTCACTTACGTTCCACAACTGAAATTTCATCACTTTCGTTCCACAACTGAAATTTTTTCACTTACATTCCACAATTAAAATTTGTTCACTTACGTTCCACAACTGAAAATTTATCACTTTTAATCAACAACTGAAATTTCATCACTTTATTTCCACAACTGAAATTTGTTCACTTACATTTCACAACTGAAATTTGTTCACTTACGTTCCACAATTAAAATTTGTTCACTTACGTTTCACAACTGAAATTTGTTCACTTACGGTTTACAACTGAAATTCATTTACTTTTAATCCACAACTGAAATTTGTTTACTTACGTTCCACAGCTGAAATTTGACCACTTACGTTCCACAACTGAAATTTCATCACTTACGTTTAACATCTGAAAGTTCATTATTTTGCTTCAGCAACTGAATTTTCATGACTTAGGTTCCACAACTGAAATTTCATCACTTATATTTCACAACTAAAATTTGTTCACTTACGTTCCAAAACTGATATTTAATTAAACCAAATTTTTCTCGAACTCAACCCCCATTTTTTTCCTTTAATGAACACCAGTTTGAATTCAAAAGCACAGTATTTTTTAATAACGAAGCAATCAATAATTTTTGATTAAATCACATCCAAAAGTGCACTTGAACTGTTGAAATTAAATGGATTGATCCGTTTCTATAAATAATCCCATTTTTCTCATACATTATTTTTCTAAATCTGTTCAATATTATAATTAATTTTAATTTTTCTCTTTTCATTTTAGTTCATTGAAACTCTGAAAAATAATACCAGAAAAGAATAAATTTAACGTTTTGATTGAAGAACAAGCACAAAGAGCAATATTTCAAAATAAAAAAAGAACAACATTAATATCATCATAAATTTAACGACAAAGAAAAAAGAAATTCACAATTTTATCCAGTTGATTTATTATTTGCTACTTGTTTGATAGGAATCATGTTAACAAAAATTGTGAAAAAAATAAATAAATGCTTTTTATAACAAAAAAAAAAATGTATTTTCAGGAAGGAACAAGTAAAATGTATGTTTGTATTTACTCATATATGTGTATGAAATTGTAAAAATCGATTTCTATCGTTTGTCTTGTGCTCTTACTCAAGCTAAAATGTAACGACTCGAAAGATGTACACAGAAGGATGAAAGTTTAGATTACATAAAGAAAACGGAAGAACAAAATATTTGTTTGTGTATTTTCTCCTTTTATGTATTTATATCGTAAAGGAAATCTTGCCTATTATTAAAATCTCTACTAATTAAGATATAAATTTTAGATGCATAATTTTCATTCAAAGCCAATTCCGAGTAAATTTTGCTTCAAAAATAAATAAATCAAGTAAAATCTGATGTTTGAGTGACATTAATTAGTGTTTTGCTTAATTTTACATATTTTTAAAAGGCGAGATTTATTTTTTTTTTGAATTTAAATTTTACGCGAAATATTACGTGTTAAATGCATAATTACAAGTTGATTACAATTAAAACAAAATTTTTGCACTGATGCAATTCATACATCATTTGTATTTCTGTTTTTCATCTCTTTTCCTTCTTTCGTCGTTGATCTTTATTTTATTTATTTTAAGTTAAAATTACATTGTAATTCATTCATTCATTGAACATTTTATTTTTAAATGTATGAAAATATGTTTACAAATGGAAACGCCCGGTATTTTTCAAAAAACAAAGATTTTTAATCCGTTTCTTGTTTGTTTGAATAAAATTCCTTTCAATGTATTTTCCTTTAATTTAAGCAAACAAGCTAAATAAATTTCACCTCCTTCATTTTCTAAGTAAATGAGCTAAAAAACATTTTTGTGCTTTCGTTTCATCTGAATTTAGTAGGATGATACAAAAAATTCACTGAAATAATACAGATTCCGTTATTTTTTTGTAAAGAGGCGAGAAAAAACATTAGGAAAAAAACATTATCACAAAAAAAATAAATGAAGAAAGAAAAATGAAAAGAAGAAATGGTAGAAAACATGTTGAAATATATTTGAAAAATGTTTTTCTTTTCAATTCATCCAATTTTTTCTGCTGCTTTCGATGTTATTCTTATTGTCGTCGTTGTTGTTGTTGTTGTCGTTGTTGTAATGCAACATGATGATGAAATTCGTTTCAATACATAACGAATATCTTTCATATCCTGATATTATATTTATTTACACAAGATATTTTGTCTTCTTCTCTTTTTTTATAAATTTAAAAACATATTTTCTCGCATTGTATTTGAATCGGCAAAGCAACACCATCCAATTTTATTTTTACCACTGAAAATACTCAACTATTTGTTCAAATGTAAATTTTTCTTTTTGTTCTGTTACATTCTCTAACACAAAATGAAATAAGTGAACACACTTGAATTTGAATGTTTTTTTTAGTTTTCTGTTCTAAAGTATCCTATAAATTTTATTATTCAGTTTTTTCCATTGGGTCTAACAACATTACTCATATAAATGCGAGTAAAAAAAAGTTATTGTTCAATGTTTTTTATATTGTTACATAATATTAAGCAATGCAGCATTCTCCATCATCGTCAATGGTTTAAAAAACAATACACTAAAAACATATTTCATAATATGGAATATATGAAGCGTGAAAACAGTTTCCTTTCTGTATATTGGGCGATGGCGATTTTAGGGATTTGTCATTGGACAACAAGTCTGTAAATCGGTGAAATGAAAAGAAATTAAATACTGAAATGAGAGGAAAACAACTGGAGAATAATTTAATTAAGGATATTAAAAATTTTTGAGATGGAAATTTGCAGTACAATGTAATGCATGAATTTCGTACTAAAACCTTGGTGTTTAGGAGGAAATTCTTTGACAGACTGGGATTCCTATGACTCTCGTCTAAGGGTTCTTGTTTCTTTCGACCATGCTGATATCTATGGCGAGTCTATTGATGACTCAGCTGAAACCCTGTCTTTTGCAATCGTTAATGCTTACCATGATAGCTGCAGGTTGAGGAGGGTTAGAGTCGGCAGAATTGTGCCAAGATGGAGCCCAGATTTATCCAGACTTCGCCGAGAAACTATGAAAGGGTAAAATCACGAAGAAAAGACAATGTCAAACTTCAGGGACTATTCATATGGTTCCTGGACTTTTTCACCAAAAAAGGAAGGAGTTTAAATAAGGAAATTCGACATTGCAAAAGCTTAAGCTCGAGAATGCATTGGGAGAGTTTAAGCCGTAACGATTGTGCTGCTGCATTCTACAAATCGCTATCAAGTTCTAGTTCAATCCCAATGGGATCAAATAGACTGGCTAATGGTTCTTTAGCCACCGATCGAAAAGGTTATACTTGACAGAATGCTATCTGTTCACTTTTCTGAGTGCTTAAATAACGCTCAGAAGAACGACCTGTCCTTTGGTCAGTATACCGACTAACTTTTCAGAAAGTGTCTGCTCCATCATTGTCGAGGATAGAGTTTGTTGGGCTTTTAAGTTCTTCGAACCTTATAAATCGGCAGGTGGTGATGGCATCTTTCCTGCTCTTATCCAAAAAGGATTTGTATATCTTGTGGGTCCTTTGACTCGGCTATACAGGGCCAGTCTGATGACAGGCAAGGTTTCACCTGCTTCGACTTCTGTTAAAGTGGTCTTTATTTCCAAAAAAGGGTAAAGAGGACTACTGCAACCCTAACGCGTGGAAGACTATCAGTCTTTCACTCTTCCTTCTAAAGGGCATCGAAAGGACACTGGACATATATTTCAGAAGTTCAATTCTCCTGATAAATCTCTTCAGCTCAGTTCAATTCGCATACTCCAAGGGTAAGTCGACTGAAAGTGCTCCTCATAGTGTTGTCAACACTATTGAACGATTATTTCAGTCCAAAAAAATTAAAAAACCGTTGAGGTTATATATGGCCCATATACGCGAAAGAGTTAAGAATCATGGAAGACCCCCATTCCAAATAAATTCAATTTTTCTCATCAAACTTTTTTTTAATCATAAAATTCATTGCAAACAAATAAAAATCAATAACTTTCCTTCTTCATGTACCTGAAAAACTTTCCTTCCTTAATTAATATTTAAACGTTTTACTTATTAATGGGCCCACTTATATGAAGATATAATTAAAACCAAATCTTATCTTGAAATTTTCCTCTTTAAACAAAAATTTTATCTGTCAAATACCAATTTATTCGAGTACATTTTTGTCATGAAAATGAATGAATAAGAAAATAAAAATAATTAAATTACATATTTTTCATTAATATAAATACGAAATTTGAAGAGCGCGTCTTTTGTGTGCAAAAAGCAGAAGTTATTTAAAACTTTCTTGTTTATATTTAAAATTAATTGAGTGAATTTTATGCATTTCATAAACTTTTCATTTAAAATTCACGAAAAGTGTTTTGTGTTAAAAGGAAAAAGAAAAAAAAACAAGTTGATAAAATTTGTAAAAGGAAGTGATAATAATAACTCAAATTAATTTCAAACAAAGTTTTTTAAGAAGAAAATTTTTGAGATGAAATTCATTCATTTATCCTCAAAATACAAGGAAAAAAATAAACATGGTCATTACCTTTTTTTTCCCCTTTAATTTTACTACATCAATGAAATTTTCTTTCATTTTATTACCAAAAAAAAGTCTTCTTCCTTGAAGATGAGATTCAAGGTCAAGTACATTTCAAAATAACAGTCATGCATAATAAATGAATGTTTCGTTATTTTTTTTATATTCATGAGAAAATTTATATAAAAAAATACATAATTTCGCCGTTTAGGTTCATTAATAATTTTATGATTTCATGAAATAATAATGAAAATATATTTATTTTTTTTTCATATTATTTAATAATTGAATCACAAGATTTTCACAATGCGCAAAGGTAATCGATAAATTTAAGTTCATTGTGCTCTCGTGCAATGATTCAGCATTCTCTCTAAAAAAAAGTTTCATCACGTGACGCGTTCAAATAAATAATAATAAAATTTGGGTAATAAAACTCAATTTTAACATGAATTTTGCTAATTTTTTTTTCTCATATCAATTAAATTTTGCTGTATCAATAAATTAAAGGAGAAGTGTCTTAATATGCCTGCCCTTTTACAATGCAAGTAACGCTTTCAAAGTATCACATTAATTTCCACTCAATTGCATTCCTATTTTTATTATTATTATGTTGATGCTATGTTACATAACAACATAAATAAAACATATAAATAACAAACAAAATAATGCATGTTTGTGGTGTTTGGATGTAAATTATTATGCTAATATATCCCTAAATACTAATTTATTTGACAATCATGTGTGACGATGAAGACATATCTTTGTGGTTAAATGTGAAAATATTTAGTACTTGAACACTCAATTACTGTTCTTGTCATAATCATTCATTTGTTTAATGGATGTGTTTTGTTGATGAATATATTTCAAGGATGTGGTGAAATTCAACAAAAAATATTTAAATTTTATAGTGAATTTCCTGTGGATTTAAAAAACATTGGAATATTGTGCTCTCCCTCCATGCGTTCGAGTGGTACGGAATTGGAATTGCCCGTTGGTATAGGGTTGCCCTAGGGAGCCCCACTATCTTAACTTCTAAACGTCCTCAAACATTGTAGGATTAAACTATTCGCAGACGACACAATAACTTGGCTATCATGAACCGACATGTGTGACTTACATGAGAAAGTGAATGAAGACTTGATAGGATTAGCACATTACTTCAAAATGTCAAAATTGAAAGATCATATTGGCAAAACAAAATACATGAACCTCAACTCACGACGGGTGGTGAATTGACACTTGAAATGGACGGCACAGAAATCGAATGAGTAACGGAAATTAAGTATCTGGGAATCATCATTGATGAAAAAATGACGTTTAAAAGGAACACTGAGCTGGTCATCAGTAAAATCTCAAAAAAGGTTTACTTCCTCACACGAATGAAAAAAATGCTTGATAAAGACACAAAACTGTTGCTCTATAAGACCCTTAGGTTAGGTTAGGTTTTACAAGGGCACCACCGCGGTCTCAAAGAGTCCTATTGTGGTCTCCTCGTGTGGAGGAACGACCCTTATCCAGAAGCGACTTATAATATCAAATCAAAGATATTCTTAAATTTTATTACTCAAACGATTGACAGAACGTGTAAAAAAATATTGTACTGCTTCTTAAATGTGACATCCCTCGAAAAGTTAAGAAAAAGAGTGAAATAGTGTTATAAAAGGAAATGAATCCAATTGTTCAAATTGTTACTATGGGACAAATAACTGAGAAAAAGAATGAAACTAAGGCAATAATAGAAAGGAAAAGAAATATTTTTTTTAAACAGGCTCTGTATTCGAAAATTATATTTGTTTTAAATACGAAAGAGAAAAATATTAAATTCTTTTTATTTTTCCTGTTTATTGTGCGATTTATAGTAATTCTTTTGTCTTAGAAGAATTTCTTTTTATTTTCAAAAGTGACTCAATTTAAATTATAAATATTTATATTTTAAGTGCAAGTCGATGAAAATTGCTTCCATTTTGAATGTCCTTGACCTAAAGTGCCCCAGAAAAGTCCTGTAACGTGAATATTAATAAACATTTTTAGGATTGAATTATTGATACAACTTACGTTGATCACTTAGAATAATTTTTAATGATTCGTGTGAAAAAAAAACAGTCAAAACCTTTTTGGTCTTTTTAAACCTAAAATATTTACAATTTATGGTCAAAACTTGAGGAAAACGCTTTAAAAGCGCTAGAGCTCTTCTCTACAAGCTGCCAGGAGCTCCTCATAAATTCAGCAAGAAAATTTTATAAGATCAGATCAGATTTTTAAGGTGGCTATTAAGCCTGCACTCGGGTCCCGTTATCATCATCCGAAGGAGTTAGCTTTTATCCTGTCATCCCAAGCAGTCGCCACCTTTATCTAGCCTTTAACTTAAATTGAGTAGCTTGAAAAAGGGACATTTGAGATTGTAAAGTTTGAAGAAGTCAGAGCGAAAATCGAACTGTAAACTTTGAGATTGAAAGTCCAACACGCTAACCACTGCACCGTACAATCTTTAAGACAAAGGATCACTATAAATCGCTTCAGAATAGGCCATGGTCCGTGCAACGTTCAGAAAAATATCATAAAATTTAATCTACTCTTTAAATTTAAGCAAAATCCAACTTCTTTAATTTTTTAACTGCTCATTCCTCATAATATCATTTTCCTCACAAGAACCGTTAAAAATTTTAATTGCCAAGTCGTGACAAGACAATGTTTCTCTTAATTCTGCATTGCGTTAACGTTTCCATAAACTGTAACATTTTTCAATTTAATATGCAAATAACAGTGCTACAGTTAACAGTTTCTCAAGAGTCTCTCATACGAGTGTAAGAGATAAAAGAAGATGGCTTATAGACAAACAGTGTAAATGACTCTTAAAAGTATCATCAAATTCCTTTTAAAACTGTAAAATTACGTAAGTCAGTGTTGAATTTGAATTATACTTTAACGAACATTTTATTGCCATTCATATGACAAAAAAAATGTCATGATACAACACACTCAAAAGCCCTTTGAAATATATAACACCCAAATATATGTGATAATGAGACTACTCCTGAAAGTGTCATTAATTAGTGTTAAACATACTTTGATACATTTAAACAGTCACAAATATATAAAAGTTGAATTATTCTAATTTTTGTATAACACGACACATTTTGTATATACATGGCAACACTTTTATTGTCAATGTTTAATTCCCTGCGGTAATTGCTTTGGTGCGACACATTGGAATTATGTGTGACAAATAGAATTAAAACTCTTTAAATTATATTTTTCACTGAAGTGTGAGAAGGAGAGAGAGAAAATTTATTTATGTGGTTTTTCTGGTAATTATTGTGTTTCTCAATTTATATGAGAAATAAAGTTCAGAACATAAAACACAAGAAATGTGGTTATTTTTCTGCTTCAATTGCTTTTAAATATCAAAATTAACACTTTTCAAAGGGCAAATTCACAAAGAATGTATCAAAATCCGTTTTAAATTAAAAAAAAACGATTCAGTAATGAAATACCTCCATAAAAATTTCATTGACCTATTTTTGAGGTTTCTCATTGTTTTGTTTGTTAATTTAGAAAGTATCCAAAATAAACATATGAATTTAAACAGCAACAACAACAATAACAAGAGCTACAATTTATCCAATTCATTATGTAAACACATTCATACAAAAGCAGCTTAATTTAACATATATCAAGACTTGTATCATACGAATGGCAAATAACATATTTACAGAAAATAGACAGTTATTTGCTTAACTTGTAATATTAATCTCATTTCATTTTGAATCATTTGTGAATATTCGATTTGATTATAAAATCAATTTTAGTGGCAAAAAACATGGATTCTAACTTACTCGAAAATTCAATGCTGATAAAATTTGATGTAATAATGAAAAAATACCAGACGTCTCCATTATTCATCCTACATTGTGACAAAAAGAGGGGGATAATTTGTCATACTTTTATTGGATTGCTTTAATCAAAATAAATTCAAAAAACAATACCAAAAAAATGATATGAAATGAAATAAAAGAAGAGAAGAGAAGATCTATTTAATATAATTGACCCGATTCAACGAAAAGAAGAATTTAACGTAATTGTAAACGATTTCCATGAGCGCATTTTCAGAAACCGGATAAAATAATAACAGTGCGCAGTTTTTATAAGTAAAAATTTTGCGCAGTTTTATTTTTTTTTGCTCAGCTTTAGGTTCAGATTTAAAGCAGAAGAGGATGGGTGCGCTCAGGCCATGAGTTGAGTCTATTGTGTAGCCCGAAAAAGGGACAATACAATCCTCCTTATATAAGCAGACCATTTGCGCACTTTTGGGCGGGACAATCCCGACTTTTGAATCAATATCCCGATTCTCGACTGTCTCGATTTTTAACATTGAAAAATATTATTATCAGGAAAGTCCAAAAACTGACGTTAATTTCACAAAACTTTCCTGAAAAATTTTCCAAAGAAAAAGTCGTTTATGAGTATGCAGATCGATAGAAAATCACTAAATACAGCATCTTGTATCAGGGTTTCTCGATTGAACACTCCAGAGGGCGCTGAGAGCTGAATTTGTGATTTACACGAAGAAAAAAGTTTAAAAACAGCAAAAAAATAGAAAGTCTGGGTAAAAGTCGTTGATTACACTGCGAGGGTGTCGGGGAGGGTGCTTGAGGTCATAAAAATCCCTTCTCGAGGCTGACAATGGTTCATGAGGTCGTTGATAACTTCAGTCTAGTAAAAAATGAATAAAATCCCGATTTTCTATTTCGATAGTCCCGATTTTTATTTTAAGAATTTTGTGTAATAGTTCACCATGGAAAGACGGACGTACACATCTGAACTCATAATCACTTTAGTTTTTCTTAAAGCAACGAAAAATGCGTTAAAAATGTCTGTCTATGCCATAACTGAATTACGTTAAAAAAATAAAAACAAAGCAAAAAAAATTGAAATAGAGAAAAATACCACAAAAGTTTATTAAACTGCGTGACTACATGAGATGAATATTGATGACATTTTAACTGGGGGTAAGGAATTTTAACGAGACATATACAAATAAACAGAGTACAGCGTTTTTATCTTAAACGCAATTTCTGTCAATTTGAAAAAATGCGGGTGTTAAGATGTCCGTGGAATTGTTTAGCGATGTTGTACGTTATTCGCTTCTACTTTTTGAATATATTAATATATAACAAATTTTCAAGCAATTTAAGAGTAACATTGAAATTTTTTGTCTAAACTTTCGATAATTGATTGAAATACGCTCAATTTTTTAAATTTAATATTACGTTTTACTTTTTTCTGTTTTATATCTGAAAAATTATGGAATGGAATTTTTTTATTGTTTTTATGAAACGCGTGTCTCATTGAAGTAACATTTAAGATTAAATAAAAGAAAACTTTCTAAAGGATTTTTATTTAATATCAGCTTTAATTTTATGTGAAAATGGTTCAAATAACTCAAGACAATATGTGTCATGTATTTTGTATTAAACCGACTTTTGGTTGCACTTTTAAATTAATATCAAATAAATTAATTAAAAATCTGTCAGCTATTCCATTATTTATTTTTTTTTTTGTTTCAATTATTTTCATATTTAAAGAATGTTTGAAAAATGTTTAAAAACTTTTTTTGTCACCATTTATTTTATTAGTGTTTAAAAATTAATTTAGGAAGGAATTCAAAAACATCCGACACTGACCTACGACAATTGCATTAAATGTTTTATACATTTTTTTTTTATTCAGACACATGAATAGAATTACAAACTTGTTGAAAAGTGTGGTTTTATGGTTTTGAAATAAATTTAAAAAGTTTTGAATGGTACGTTCAAAATAAATTGAATATTAGTTACAATGGAATTTGAGTTGGAATTTTTATTTTTAACTTATTGTGAGCCAAAATGTTCGCGTACTCGGCTAGAAAAAGGGAAAAAACCGTAATGTTTGTCCAAAATATCTGACATTCTTTTTTAATAGGCACTAAGTTGCAGTTAACATTTTTTCGGACTTAGGAGTTTGAATGATTGAAGAAGTTTGACAGTTTTGTTGGAAATACATGAAAACAGTGTTTAACAAAGTCGAAGCTTAACGCCAGGACAACAAATAAATCTTAATCCGCCTTAACTGGTTTTGATAGACTTAAATGTGGCCTCTCCTCATGTCATCGAGAATTTCATCAGTTATTAGAGAAAGGTATACCCACCTCAGCTACTACTGCATTGGGCTTTTCGTGGGCTGTCTTTCGACTTACTCTAAATTATATTCTTCTTTAACGATACTTATTTCCTTCAAGAAATCATAAATCAAATGAAGTTTCAATACAGAGAGAGAGCCATTGGATTTATTTGCCCATTCAAACACCCAAAAAACCTCCATCTTCTGTTTTCAAGTCTATTGCAGATGCAGAGGATGTGCTGAGCACTTTTCTTCTTCTGCTTTACATTCTACATAAATCTGTTTCACTTAGACTCATTATCTTAAAGTGTTTTAGTACACGTGCGTGACCTGTAAGGAATGCCACCAGAACTCTTACTTGATCTGTGGTCATTCCTAGAAGCTCCTCAGTACGAGTGAATAAGATTAAGTACGTGATCAGAAAGACGATTGCTTTGCAGATCCCAGTACCAAGTTGATTCATCTATAAGCCACTCAAATATTGCAGATTTTGCTATTTTTAATGAAATTCCTAAGCATGGTTCTATACCGGTATAAGTTGAAGCTGAACCTTTCCTTGCTAGTCTGTCCGCAATTTCATTTCCCTCAATGTTACTGTGTCTAGGCACCCAAATGATCTTCACTCTGTTGTTTCTTGAAAGTTGGTAGATGAGTAATCGAGACCATTTTTAACTAGACCTTGAAATAGCAACTTTTTAAATTATGAGTAAAATAGCCAAAAGCTCACTCAAGCATTGATATAAAAAAAGGTAAAAAAAAATTCTGACCTATCTTTCGTTTGACATTATTTTTGAATTGCTATTCAAAACTGTTTCTCTTCACATTTAAGTTTATTTTTTTGCAGGACAAAACTTATTTCAAGATTAAGAAATAGATAGTTTTATAATGAGCTCACGTTTTTAATATCCTGACAATTCACTGAATCGAATACAATTTTTCCTTATTTCTTCTTTTTTTCCTTAACAAATAAATTCACAAATGAATAAATTTGCAATAAAAATTTATGTGATTGTCACTTGAAATTAATGCGGCTTATTATCTATCAAGAGAAAGAGAACTTACATATTTGAAATTGCATTTATTAAATTGATTTAACCTTTTTGGTTGACATTACATCCATATTTCACTTTTTTTTTTGTACAAATTGAACATAAAATGTTGTATAAAACTTTTGCAAGTTAAACCAGAATTTCAATCGATTTTCTTCGAGACTTGGAGCGAGAGAATTTAATGCAATAAATAGTAAAAATCGTTCTTAGTACAAAAAATTTTAATATGAAAGATCATCAATCTTTCAAATAAAAAAATTTCTGCTACATATTTTTGGAATTATTATTATATTTCTTGAACAATAATAAAAAAAGTGCGATTTTTTGCACACTCTCGGCATTTTTATTATTTCATATAAAAAATATAATACTAAAAAATGATTTGCTTTTATTCCAATTTTCTGGTTGAATTGCATCATATCAAAATATTCCATTTCATACCATACTTTCTTCATTTTATGATGAAGTTTTAAATTCAGATTTGCATGTTCATGTCTCATTTTCTTTTATTTTAGTATTATTATTCCATTTCCAAAAAATTATGTAATTTGTCAAATTTATTGCAAGAAATCCACCATCCGCAAAAATCGAAGGCTTGTTTTTCATTAAAATTTAATTTATTTGTTATGCCAAATGAAATGAAACAGTTAAAAAATAAAAAAAAAAATACACAACAATAAAATGATATAAATAAAAGTAGTGAAAAAAAAACTGAAATCGGTTACAGTAAAATAAATAAAATATTTTTTGTATTTTTTTTCATTTACGACCAAGCATCGTTAAACAATTACGGTGACGATACACAAGTAAAAATTAAATAAATGAAATTGCGTCTGAATCTGAAACATTGATTGAAAAGCACTTAGTTTGTTACTACAAATTTTGCCTGTGTGTGAAAATAAAATTAATATAAAAATACAAGTAAAAAAAAAAGTAAAATACAGTAAACATTTAATTTACAACCATTTAAAATAAGAGACTAGTAAAACGCAAAGTGGTCATGTTTCGTTTAATTTTTATATATTTTTACAACTACATTTTTTTTTTATTTATTTATTTTTATTTTCAGTCGTTAAATTTAATTTAAACGATTTTAAATTGTAATTATGGACCTTTGTTCGAGGTTTTTTTATGAATTTTCGATATTGATGAGTCAGTTTTGTGTGTTTTTAATTGGAATTTTTTTTATCATCAAATGCAGACAAAATTTAAGATCTTTAACAGGGACGGAATTAGAAATTTTTGTTTAAAGGGGTAGGGAAAGAAGTCAAATATTAATGTTAAGCACAAATTTTGGTCTCATAGTATTTTAAACGAATATCATGATATAAAGAGGGATGAGTCCCCCTTTTAAACCCTTGTCTTTCCTATTGTAACGTTTTTCGGTACCTTCAATCAACTGGAATCCTAGAATTGATTGATTTGATTAAAGAAAATTTTTTAATCGTCGCCTTAGCCCTAACTAACTGCAAAATAAAATCTTTACAAATCTATTACTGTATTGAAAAACTAAATGAAATTGGGAAATCAAATAATGTTAGACTCATTTGGGTACCAGGACACTGTGGCATCAATGAAAGTGAAAAAGCAGATTGTTCTGAATTGACACATCTGATCGATACCTATAGTTGTGGAGTAGCAATTGCTATTGTAACCGAAAATATAAAAAAAATAATTAAACAATTTAAATCACAATATAACATCTCAGTAGGACTTAGACAATCAAAGAAGTTTATTCGTTCTGTCGACCTCAAATGAGTGGATGAGTTATTAAATCTGACTAAACAACAAATTAGGTGGACCATTGGAATATTCACTGGACATGGTAATTTCGATATCACCTTAAGAAAATAAAGATGAGAGATCATGACACATGCAGATACGGTCTAGAGAGCCTTATGTACAAAAGGAAACAAATTTTCAAGGAATATTACTTGAACCCATCCGATATTAATGGATACAAACTTTCATAGATCTATGAATTCGTAGACAAAATCGGAATACTGAAAGAAGCTGATTAGAAAAAGTTGTAAGCCTAGTAGCTTCAAACTCTTGCGCATTCCTCGATTTTTATCGAGGAGACCACAAAAGGACTCTTTGAGACTGCGGTGGTGCCCTTGTAAAACCTAACCTAACCTAATCGTCGTTAATGCGCTTAGAATTGAGCCTAATCTTCAGCATAAAGGTACAGAGATTCTACTTTTAGGTCACTCATATCGTTTGATAATTATAATAAAAATTACGAGTATTGAACTAATTCACAACAAAAAATTCGAGCCAATACAATATTTCTCCTTATAGTGATTTTGAGGTCATTTCAAAGCCTTGTCCTAATCCAAATCACATTCACAAAAGTAAATTTTGTCACAATTCAATCCTAATTACACAAGATGAATGTCAACATATTAAAATTAATGCAACTCAATATAAAATCGAAAGAAAATGAAAAAATAAATCAAAAAGTTAATACAGACGGATCACAAATCACATAATCCTATAACCGAGCAATTATTGCCAGAAAGAGAGCAAAAAAAGAACACCATAAGATAAGAATAAAGAAAATAAATAAAAAACACATACAAAAAAGAAAAAGAACAAGGATAAAACAATTTTTTTAAAATGCAACTCTTGGGGATTCAAACAAAGTAAAAGAAAAAAAATCTTTAACGCTCTCTCTGTTATACGAACATTTTGTTGATTTGTGATCTTCTTCGTATCTGTGCTGATGTTGTTGCTGAAGCTGTATTTGCTGCAATTACTGACATATATGGATGGTGTGTGTGTGATATTAAATTATTTTATACGTCGTTAATTTTTCTTTTGCCTTTTTTATGTATCCTTCGATTATAACGTTCACATATAATTAAATAATAATTTTTCCTTTTGTTCAATTAATTTGTCTGGAGATTTTATCAAAGCAAATATATGAGATTTTTACTTTATACTTTTTTATTAGAAAAAAAGGTTTGAAATGTGTTAAAATAATTAATGATTTTTATTATGATTTAAAAATATAATCTTAAAAATGTACAAAAATCTTAAAAAATTCTAATTTAAATTTTTACATTTAGGTTTATAAGCACTTCAAATCCTTTTTCCATGTAAATTTTTAATAAAAAAAAATTAACAAAATTTTATAATAGTTTTGTCAGTAGTTTCACTTTCAATTAACATTAGCTATAAATATCGTCTAAGCTTTTTTAAGAGGATTAACACAAGGGTACTCTTGAATGTTTATGTAAAATAACTCTCGTTGATAAAAATCCGACATTTTTCAGTACAATAAATGTAAAAAAACACAACACTTTTTAAATACTCTTGACAATCACTTTTGCAGATCCTTAATTTTTTTATTCTTATTATTATCTCATGTAAGCTCATATGATGTACTTTTCAAATTTTATTACATTTTTTTTTATTCTCTTATGTTCTTATTCCATCATTTTCATTATTATTATCATCATTATTACAGTTTTTTCATTTTCTTATGTGCATTAACCCTGTGAAAGTCTTACAATGCAAGTTATAAAATTACTGAAAATATGATAAAATTTTTTTGCATTATAGCTCGAAGTGCATCACGTGCAGTACATGAGACATGAGATTACTTTAAAAAGATAAGATATGACAAAAAAAAATCATTGTTTAACGCATAAAGATTTTTTTTTTCTATGCATGACCGAAAAGATGTGTTTCAATACTGAAAATTTAACGAGACAACTTGACACAACGAATTCAAACTAAGCACTGATCGATTTTTTGTTAATATATTGAATGTTTGAGCAGTTTTTCATTTAATCGAATTTAATGATTTGACTTTATTTTATTTTTGTTTTTTTTTTTTAATTTTTGATAAACAGAAAAAAATATGTGATGACTTTGTGATTTATTGAATGATGGACTGTGTCTGTCTTGTTAGGTGTGCTCTGTTAAATCAATCAAAATAAGTTGGAAATGGGATTTTTTAATGAAATAATTAGCTTAGTGACATTTTTGAAAAAGATCTTTTTTTCGTTTAAAGTCGTCTTAATACACTCAAATCAAATCAGAGTAAGACTATAGAAGAGGTCTCAGTTTCAGGCTCTCAGATGACTAAGCTGAAATTATCAACGACCTAGCCAACGATCTCGGCAGCCTCGTGGAGGGGTTTACAGCTCTCAGCGTCAGACTTTAGCCAGTTTTAAGACATTTCTGAAAATTTTTTAAAGGACAGAGACATTGATTACTATACAGACAGTTTGGACTCACCAGATGGCGCTTGTGACAATTTTTGAGATTTTTGTAGGTTTTCATTTTTCAAGGGCAAAGTCGTTGATGAGCATACAGATCGTTAGAGCATTAAATTTTACAGAACTAACTATTTGTATTTTTTGATTGGACCCTCCAGAGTGTTTTGAGAGGGCCTTAAGTGTTATTTTAGTCGGTTTAGGCTTTCTCTGGGATGTCGAATCGAAAAACCCAGATAGAAAGTTCTGCAGAATTCAATTCTCTAACGATCTGTTTTATTTATTACCTACAACATTGCCATACATAATTTTTGTGTTAGATTAGAGATAACGGAATTATTTCAAATTTTACACTTGGAATTCATTAACGTATTTCCCGGAAATGTAGAAAAATCACATCATTTTCCACATCATCATTATTTTCTGTTCACCTTTTACATTTTTAATCAAAAACACATATAAAAAAAAAACATGGAAAATAAAATACTAATTCACTTATATTGTCATAAAGTCATGTGTGGGATCATAACATGATTTGATTTATTTGACGATTTTTGTCTCGTTTTTCATATTCGTGAAGTAAAATTTTCAATTTGGCATTTCATGACATGATGTTTCAAAATACTGACACCAACATTCACCGTATTAAATGAGAGAAAAAAATTGACTTAAATTTATTTGAAAAATGAAAAAAAAAATTCAGTTCACAGTCATTGAATTCCACACACGTGAACTTCTAAATTGTTCACACTTTTTTAATTTGAATGTTTTTGAATCAATGTTTCATGTTAGATGTTTTTTAATTATAGAATTTTTTTTCACACATAAACATATAAAATTTTCATCGTATCACATGAAATCCCATAAAATCGAGATGTGTGTGTCTCTAACAAAGCACTTTCACAGATGATTTTTTTTTTTTAAAGTAACATGAAAATTTTTTTTTAATTTAATATGAGAAAAGACAAGAAACGCCATTAAATTATTTTACTATATGAGTCTCTAACGATTAAAATGTGAATGAAACAAAAATAAATGAACCATAGTGAAAAAAAAATGTTAAAAAGAAAATGTGTTTTGTATTACCCAAGAGAATGATAAGTCTGTCTTGTACGTTATTAAATTTGTGTTGTTATCATTGTGAGTCATGAACAGCGTTAAAAAAAGGTCTAAGGTCATGTTAGTTTCATATTTGAAGAGGACTTTTTTATTTAACCTTAATTCAAATTCAAATGAAATTCAAAAAAGTCAGCAAAAAATATTTTTTTCAGCAGGTTAATTAATTTTTGAACTAAAAATCATGTTCATCTCATATCACGTGTCATAAAAATGTTGTCATATCACATTCAGTGATATCAGGATGCTAGTAAAGTTGCTTACAGTAGCATAAAAAAAAGTACACATCAATTTACATGTCAAATTATGTTGTGACACTTTAGTGGCAGTAGTGTGACAGTGAAAAAAATATCACTATTTTAATTTTATTATTTATGTGTTAGCTTACATATTTTTTTTTTGTGTGTAAATTGATATGATACGTGTAATCGCTTGAGTAAATAAAATGATGCTTATTTCCGGTGTTATGTTATTTTTCGATGTAAATTGATATAAAGTTGAAATTTTTATATCTATCTCAATGAAAATTTAGTAGAATTTTAGAGGAGATTTGGGGAGCTCGTTGACCGAGTCCTACGATAGGGGTTCGAATTCAGTTCGGGCATGAAAATTAATTTGCGTTTTTCGAGTTCCAAATTTGCTCAAGTTTTACTTAGAATACATCCCAGGAGGGTTTTTAGGGGCGCTGAATGAAACCTAATGGCGACTGCATCGGATGCCAGTGTAAATTTTAGATCTCACGTGGTTAGACCATAGATAAAAGGAGCTTACTATAGAAGCTTCGACTGAAGTAGTATGAGCACAATGGGACTAGAGGTATCCCGCCGATAATATCGACTCGATACTCTTGCCCGATATAGCGACACTATCGGCTCTTGGGTGATTTTACTCGAGAGTCAAAAGTTTTGTTACTGTGTCCATTCTAATGCCTATCTTTTCAAGTTGACAAGTGAAAATTGAAATTAAGATGAGCGAGAAGAAAAGGCGAAAAGATTTTGAGTCATTTTGTGTAAGACTAAACGATAAGTAAGACGTGTATCAAGTGGTGTATACGATGACGAAGTAAATAACGATGAAGAAATGTATGAGTTAGAAGTAGCATATGCTGAAACAGTAAACTACTTTTGAAATTCTTAAGAAAGAAGTAAAAATAGTTTTCAATCGAGATGTTAGTCTAAAGCTAGATTTGAAAATACGCTGGAAGTTAATCTACACAATGCTGGACACTTCCGTGAAACTAAAAGATTGTGTAAAATCGGCTCTCGAAGTCTTAGGCCTTGAAGATGAGTAAGATGAAAAGCCCATACAAAAGCAGTTGAATTGTATGGTGTGCTCGATTCAATTTTTGAAATAAAGAAAAAATTGGGGTCCAGCTCAGTTAATTTGCTAGAAGGTGACGTTATGTTAAGCATTTTGATGAAAAAACTTGAGACGTCTCAATTATCTATTGCGTCGTACAAACTTTGAGAGCAATCAATAAGGATTTGTGAGATTATAAAATTAAGTAATTTTTTTTGATAATCAGATGAATAAATTTAATATTGAAATCGAATCTCGACTCTCGGTTTTTGAAAAAGTCGAGAAATAAGACACCTCTAAATGGGACCATTGGGTCCGCGATGGAGCTTGTTCATATCTAATCTAATCTAGAGAAGACTTTCTACGCTAGACTTACAGACGGGTCCATTGTGCAAACCCATTTATCATGAAGAGCGAACCAAATCAAATGAAACAACTAAAATGAAGAAGGTTAAAAAACTGATCAGGGCTGAAACCTTTACATTTTTGATGGAAGAATGACTGAGAAGTGCTCACCCGTCATGATGCCACACAATTATTTTGTCACTTGAATTTTCATTCAGACGTGAACTGACCATAGAAAAGTCAAGCTATTTTCAAACAAAAACTTCACTTCATAGAAGTCACGTTTCTCCAAATCAATTTCTCATATTATTTTATATATGAATTTAATCTCCTCATATATTTACTCTTAATATGACAAAAAAAAACTCTTAATTTTGTAATAAAATGCAATATACTGATAAAATCAACACACAATCCCAATAAAAATAACGAGTGATCGTGACATTTATTACTTTCAACGATTTTCTCTTATTTTTTGTTGTGTATTCAAGGTTATTTATTTAAGAATAATTCCATCACAGCATGAGTCAAAACAATGTCAATAAACATTAAGGCGGCAATTCAAGTTTATTTGAGTAAATTTTTGTTCTTCTTTTCATTCTCATGAAAATAATTATTTTCATCTTACAATGGGAAATAAAAATGTAAATAACCAGAAAACTCCACTTGATGAAATTTTTTTTTCATATAAAAATAAAATTTATTCATTACTTTAAATTACGATCAATAGTGAACTGGAACTCCAAATATCTGTTGAAATTGTTTATTTATTTTATTTTTGTACTCATCACATAAGTTGATGCAAATTTGAACAAAAAACAAACATTTATGTAACATTTCATGACATGTATGGTTGAAAAAATTGAGATCTTTTTAAATATTTAACACCCATTTGCTTCTTTAATGACTTCAATTTAAATTTAAATTTAAATTTTGAGAGTTGAAAAGATTTCCAATTATATTAAAAACAACAACAATTAGGGTGACAATTATTTATATTATTTTAATTTTATCACATAAAATATTTTTTTAACACTTATTTCATTTAAATTTTTTTCTTGATGCACTTTAAAAACGAGGAACAATTTCTTTTCAAAACAAAAATATTTATTTTTCTTTTGATTCACATTAATTTTCCATTAAAATCTGCTTTATATTATGAGATCTTTCTTTTATTTTCTTTATTTTTATTATACATTCACTTTTAATCTTTTTTTTTCATTTTTTAATATAAAAAATATAATGTAAACGTCATTTGTTTGAGAAAAAAAAAATAAAATTTCATTCAAATTTTGTTACATTGTGACCTATTTTTGCATTCCTGGTCTTTTCTATTCAATTCTAAGTAGAAACGTTTCACGAGAAATGTTTCCATACTACATTTTTTTTTTTTGAAATGAATACTTTTAAATTGTAGTCAGTTAAGTGCAAGTTCAAGTGTGAATTTTAAATGAAAATTAAAGACATTTTTCTTCATAATTGTTTTTTTTTTATTTTTAATTTTAACTCCATTAATTTATATATTAAATTTCAACATTTTCCATTACTTTACTTGTTCAAATCTTGCCTGACTACCAGATACTGAGGTGGTTTTCTGATAATCATGCATAAAAGCCGCCTATGTCTAAATGCGTTCTTTTCACCATTCATGACATTGTATTCAAACAAAATACAGCAGAGTACAGGAGAAAATACAGAATTTTTTTTGTGGTGAATTTTCCATTTTTCATTTCGTTCATTGTGTGGATGGAAATAATAAAATGAATATACAAAACATAAACATTGGTTCATTTGAGGTTTGATATGAAGGAAAATATGAAATGAAAAAAGAGAGAGAGAGAGAGAGAAACTGTGATTGAATATTTCCATGTGTTTTCTTATTTTTTTTGTTATTATTTTTATTTTATTTATTATGATTCTGTGATGTAACATTTTCATGTATGATTTTATTTTTTTTCAGTTTTTATTCAATCAGAAATCATTTCATTTGATGTGTCATGAATGAAAAGTACATTTATATTATTGAAAGAGCCAAATTTGGTTGAATTTCTTATTTCTTTGAAAATAACCAACTGTAAATTTAAATAACAGTTATTGTTAATGTGAAAATTTTTGCACAATATTTTTGCAAATCACGCATGCGAATGACGATATTTTTCATTATGTAAGGAAAATAACATAAATGAATGAAATGCAAAGGAACTCTTGTTGATGGTTAACATAGAAGATTATATGGATAAAGGGTACATGAAAAGTATTGCCTAAAATTTAAAAAAATACTTCGACGTGATTCCAAATTTTTTAAATTTTATTTCAAAAATTTCGAATCATTGTCCAAATCTCTTGATTGGCTACTCCTGGTCGATACGCCGCTGGATCAGATCAGATCAGATTTGTAGGATGGCTTTTAAGTCTCCACTTAGGCCATCAGTCGGGTCCATTATGCATACCCGTTACCATCATCCTAGGGACTTAGCTTTTATCCTGTCATCCCAAGCAGTCGCCACCTTTATCTAGCCTTTAACTCAAATTGAATAGCCGGAAAATTGAGGTGTTTCAATGGGTGCCTCACTGGTTTTGGGTTGAGAGTGTAAACATTGAAAAATTTTCTGCATTTTTGTCATTGCACTTTTACGTGGAACTACCAAAAATGATTATAAATACGCATTCTTTCATTCATAGTCAAGAAATTTAGGATAAATTATGTCCAGTTATGTCTAATTTGACTCTGAACTGTTTCTTGGAAGCCTTTTACAACAAAATGATTCACATAAACCGGAAAGTGTCAAAGGAGAATCATTGTCTCAGTCTTCTGAATAATTTTCAGAATATCGAATATGCCTCAATCGTACGGATGCCTTATCATGAGTGTCATAAAGCAGAAGTAGAAAGAGTCCACCGACTTTTCACAAGGTTTATTAACAATTAAGCACATGATTATGATGATGTGATGCCGTCATGTTGTTAGAGACTGACACTTCTGAACATGTCAAGTTTATTGCTCAGAAGAAAATTAAATTGCATCATTTAATTGCGCGATAATCGTCAATCCAGCCGAAGTCCTGAATCCTTTATTGTACCATTCCACCGAACAGATTATGGTTTGAATGAACCGATAACAGTCATGATTCATCAATTCATTGCTAAGTGTGGTGTAACTTTCAACTTGAAAGAAGACGGCCTACTCTAATTCAGGATAACACGAACAGAATTCAAGTCACATGCAGTAAGGTGGATTGAACAGTTAAGTGGTCCCCACACCACTAGCAGGTGAGGGAATAAAATTTTTAAATTTGATTGGCCAAACGCCGATTCGTTTTTTGAAATTTTATGTCTCGTTTCTTATTGACAAATACTGATATGACTCATATGCGTTTCTCAACACCTTAAGGTCCAGCGATCCGAAGGAAACATTCAATTATAATCAATTTTAATTTTATATACTTTTTTGTAACTTTCAATGAATTTTAATTTGTAAATTTTCTGTTTTACGAAAAAATAGGTTTTTTATGCCGGAGATCACATCAAGGGCTTTTTTGCCTCAATTTAAAAAATTGGGCTAATATTTGCTAATGGTTTATAGCCTGTTATGCAAGATCAATAAACTAGAATGTTTTGCTGTAATTTAAGTTCATTTATTAACATAAATTTTAAATAACGTGTGAAATTAAAAAAAATATATCATACTTACAACCAGGAAATTATGTTTTTTTAAAGGGACACCAATTTCATCATTGTACTTACCTAAAAAAAAGAAAGTAAAAGAAAAATTATTAGAATCATATTTAATTTTAAAAAATCCTTACAAAACACATGTCATATGAAATGGTAACAGCTTCTAAACCTAACAAAAAAAAGATGAACTTCATAAAAAACTTGAAATTCGTTCCATTTTTCACAAATTTTCATCACATTTTCAGTTCTATTCAAATATTGTATAGTGCAAAAGCAATACTGGAAAATTATTCGTGTTCAAAGAAATAAAATTTAATACGAAATAAAAGAGAGTGAGAGCACAATGAAAATTTTTCCACCAAATCTCATATTCATGAGAAGAATTCACCACAAATATATGCAACGAAGTATTATTATCATATGTTTTCCATAAACAAAGAGAATGTAACAGTTTATTTTCTTTTTTGTTTTCTTGTCTTCTGTTTTTATTATTACACTACTGAGCTAAATTTTCTATGTTTATTTATTTTTTTTATGTTTTTTTTTTCATTTCATAATAATGATTGAAGTGAGTAGTCGTCTATTCCTCTTCATGTTTTATTCATTCACGTATATCAACATTATCATCATCATCATAGTTGTGTTCGTTCTCTTCTTATATGACAATGTGTGTGTGTGTGTGTGTGTGAATGTGAATGAACATATTTATGTGAAATTATTCATAAGTGAGACATGACATAAAAGTCAAGTATTTTCCATTTCTGTATACATTTAACGTACAAAGTAGTATGTTGAAATTTTTTGTATTGTATTAAGAATGCATTTTAAAATTTCTTGTCATATCATTTTGCATTTTAAGCGTATGTGTGTCTGTGTGTGTGTCTGCGTTACACATAAAATGCCATTATCATCATTTTCCTTTTTATGTTATGTTATGTTACAAGTTGTTAATCGTAATTGACTTCATCAATTAATATTTAAAATGTTAAAATGTGTCTGTTATGTAATTTCATTCAATTCTGCTATCATATTAGCGGATATTAAAAATAAATAATATGATGATAGAGTGTTTGCATATTAAATTTACTATTATTTGTTGAGTTGATTAAAAGAATGGGTGCATATTTAACTTTCCTGCCTGTGACATAATAAAATGAAATATTAAAATAAAATGAAATAAGGATGAGTAAAATTCGAGTGACTTAACACAATGAAATTGTAACACATAAAATTTTATGACAAGTTTGGACAAATCACACTACAAAAGAAACTGAGAAAATGCCATTTTATTCTCATATCATATACACATAGTTTTATGTATTGGACACTAAATGATTTGATTATCTCTTGAAGAGAATTGTTGATATGTGTCTTGAACGAAAGTGGATTATGTGAAATCTTGTTGAGGTCAATTCATTTTATTGCTGATCAAAGACAAAAGCAAGAAATAATTTATGAGTAAGTCATTAATTTGGTGGACTGGTTCATCGCAAAAGGGAAAGAAAATCGATGAGACCACACATGTTGATAAAAGTATAAGAGATATGACCAAAAATTGTACTAGGAATACCTCTTGATCATTGTTGTATGATAACCCACGATATCTTGACCGGAAGGACCGACAGTTCTTTTATCCGTAACCTTTTTGTACTGAAGCAAAATTGAGATGCCACAGGTTTTGTCGAGAACTTTGTGGTCCCATTTAGAAGGACAGATTATGGTAGATTTGAACCCACAGTGATGATGCGCAAACTACTGAACGAAGGTTCTTTGGTTTAAACATAACAAAGACGAATTAGGATTACTTTGAGTTCGACGTTAGTAGGGATCAGTTCAAGGGAATGATCGTGAAATGGTTGAACGTGGTGACTCAGTCACCTCCTCGCAGGTGAGTGAAAAAATTTTAAAAATTGAATTGGCCCGCCACTGCAGTGCACTGGTGTGTTTTTGTTTGTTTCTTTATCGTTTAGTTTCATGACTTGACAATTGGATTACCATCACGTACTCATCTACACTATTAAGGGCCACTACGGTCTGTCAAAGTGACCACGAAAGTGGAAGGAGCAGGAGGCGTTTTTATTTAGCTTTTGATTAGTTTTTAAGATTTTATTGTAATCAGGCAGTCCGCCAGAAATTTAAAAAATCGAAAAATTTCAAACTTTGTTTTTCAAACTGAGTTTGCTCGTTAATAATAAAAAGGGTCCTAAATTGTTCAAAAAACATAGAACTAGATCCAATTCAGTTATATTAAATAAAAAAACTAAATTTTTGTTGGGCATGTTTGTACAATAAACTCAACGGTCAATGAAGAGTGAATTTGATGGTAAAAAAAAATTAAAAATTTTCGACGAAACACCACCTTTTCCAACCCTTATCTTATTTTTTATGATAATTTAATATTCCATTTTTACATATTTCGTAGCCCTACCAATTCCAGTTAATTACTTCAAACCAAAAAGGCTGTTTCACAACGTCAGTTTTAATTTTTTTCAGTTGTGTATACCAAACGCAAAAACAAACAATTTTTTATTTTATTTTATTTTTACAAGATGAAACTTCTTTAAATTAAGAATATACCGTTAATTTTCAAAGATTTTTATGATAAGCATTTCAATTCGAAGCTACAAAAATTATTTAATTAAAATTAGTTACTGACTTTGCTGTATACCAAACAATTTTTTTTTTGCATGTACTGGCTTTTTTATCAAACGAGTGTTTGAAATTTTAATTTGGTATTTATGATTGATAAAGACTGGAAAGAGCTCAAATCACATGTTGTAAACACCACTTTGAGAGTTTCTTTAACATTACAATTAACATTACATTTAACAATTCTTGTGTTTTTTGCATTTTTTTATTATGGGTCGAAACAAAACTAATTCAAGTAACCCAAATACTCTTCGTTGGCGTAAGTATTTTGAGAAGAAGAAAGATAACGCGGAATTCATTGAACGAGAAAGAGAACGACAACGAAGAAAATCTCGTGCAATTATTGAATCTGAAACAGTTGTACAAAGAGCCAGACGTCGTAATCTGAACAAAATATGTACACAAAAGAAAAGTAAAACCTCTTCGCAAACAGCTGCTGATTATAAGAGTCCATTAACTATTGGTAAAGCAGTAAATCGTGTTAAAAATGCATTGCCAAAAGATCCAGCAAAACAAAAGACAATACTTCGAAAAATTATTCGTGACACAGGAATCCTTAAAGAAGACTTATTTCCGGAGCGTACTGAAGTGACCGAACTAGAACGATTGGTCTTAGATTTTTATTTTGATCCCAGAATTGTGTACACAATGCCAGGCATGGATGATACAATTTTAATTAAGACACACAATGGGAAGGAACGAGTACGAAAGTATTATTTAACCATGTTTTTGAAGGAAGCGTATGCAATTTTCACGGAATCTTACGGTTCAATAGTCAAAAGAACCAAATTCTATGAATTGCGTCCCCAAAACGTGTTATTAATGAAAGAAACGCCTAAGGAAGTGTGTCAGTGCGTGTTGCATGAAAATTTAAGGTTTTTATTTGCTGCAATTGGGGGAAATTATGATGGCTCATATTGGTCTCAAATTCTTTGTCATGATGATTTGAGGTCCACATGCTGGACAAATGAATGTAAGGACTGCCAAAATTTTAAACATGTTTTTCCTGACAAAGACCTTTTTGCCGATACAAGACTTCAAATATGGCAAAAAAACAAATTTAATCAAGTAAAGCTTTGTGTTCAAATTGTTCCAGTTTTCGAAGCTTATTTTCGTTTGATTGACCTTGCACCTACAATTTATGCACATGTACACACAAAAAGAGTGCAAAGCAAATCATTCGTCCTTGAAAAGCAAATGCCATCGGTAAGGACTACGCAGTTTGATTTCGCCATGAACTATAACAGCGAAATGCAGAAAGAGGTCCAATCTGCTTTGTGGGGACGTTCTTCAATCATTCTTTTCACTGTTGCAAGCAAGTTGAATGACGCGGATATTACGATGGTTGGAGTTACTAGTAATGTATCGAAAGATAAAAAAACCATCTTTGCAATGTTGAATGTAGTATTGTCACGCCTTCCTAATATTTATGATCCTAATATCAAGGAAGTTCTCTGGTCAGATGGACCGGCTTCTGAGTTTAAGAACAAATACATGGCTAAAGCACTAATATTTTTTGCCAAAAAATTTAACAAAATTTTAACTTGGAAGTTCTTTGCCACTTCCCACGGAAAGGGCGTAGTTGACGCTGTCGGTGGAAACGTCAAGTCAGTAGTCCGAATGCAACAACGTGCCAACAAAACTGAAAATATAACGATTGATTCGCCTTCAGATTTTGTAAGAGTTGCAAAAAAAGGAATCCGAGATACTCAATTATTCGAACTTTCTACAGAGGACATTGAACAGTTCAATGCTGAAAATCCAATTTTTGCGGAAAACGTGAATAAGATACCAGGAATTGCAAAATTTCACATGATGCGAGCTTTTCCTGATGGGAAAATAGAATTTTCCTTTAATTCTTTACACGAAGATGATTTTGATGAATAATGTGCAAATTACAATCTTAAAAAGTACTATTTATATTAAAATAAATATGTAAAACAATTCTTCCTTCAAATTAATAATAAGAATAATTATTAAATAAAATAATTCAAATTTATCAATTATTTTTTTTTTGAATTTGTATGAAAATTCTATGAGTTTTGAAATTAGAACTTTTGTGTATACCCAACATGTATACCAAACGCCACTAAAATTGGAATTTTGGGAAAAGTGTTGTATTTTAAGCTTCAAACAAATGAAATTATGAAACTTTGAAATGTTTTACGGCTTATGTTTGAACAGTTTTTTTCTACAGTTAAAAATCGAATTGAAAAATCAAAATGTTTTAACCAAGTCAAAATTGTCATTAATTTCGATTGTATACCAAACACCAACTTTGAACTTTAATATCTTTCATATTTTAATTGTTCAGGCATTGAAACTTTGCATAGTTATGCTCGAACATGTTTTGTTACAGAAAAATAAAACTGATTTTGGTTTCATATTGATAAACTACTTTTTTTTTAAATTTTAGTGTTTGGTAATCGATTTTGTCTCGTATACCAAACGGCGGACTGCCTGTAATGGTTTTTGTCGAAAAGATGGTTTTTTTATGACGGAGGCTTGCCGATGGCTTTTTTAAATCCCCAATACAGTCTTGGGCTTCGGCCTGTTTCAACTGATTAATAATAAAAATTTCAAAATTGTTTTATGACCCGTTCTTCGTTCAACATAAACGATTTCCTAGTCTTGGTCTGTCAAGAATTGAATTCTAGACTACCCAGGGGGTAGTCAGGTCACTTGACAAGAAATAAAAAATAATTTTTCATTTTAGCGCTTTTGGCATTTGAACATTTGGCGTTTGGCAATTTTTACATTTGGAAAATTTAATATTTGGCGTACTTGATACGCATTTGCTAAAATGGGCACATTTTACGAATTTGGCGTTTGGCGCATTTGGCTCTTGGAAAAATGGCACAGTTGGCGTTGGCTTTCGATCAACCTACACCAAAACGACCGAAAACGACCGAATGCACCACTTCTGAAATGTGTCGTTGAGTACAACTTTGGTTCAAGCCAATAATTCGGAAATAGTATGAGTCGCTCAAAATCCAGAAATTTAAATAGGTTGGTCTCTCAGGTGATCTGAAGGCACTTCATCCGAGCTTTTACTTATTCAGTCAGTACCCAAATTTGATTTTTTTCGTATTTTTGACTTTAGTTTTATTTTTTATCTAAAATCATTTTTTTTTCTTTCATTTTATCGTAATTATCAAGTTATCTTGAGAAAACAATCCACATTATTTTTTCCAAGAAATTGAACCAATCGTAGTAAAATATAATGATGGATCGATAAAAGGGTATATAAAAGAAAGAAAGAAAAAATTTACTGGTCAAGTGGTAATAAAAAAAAGAATATTTATGAATCTATGTTTCTTTCACGATTTAATTTATTACATGAGTGTTCATCTTTATTACAAGGCGATATAACTCTATTTTTGTAGGTGAATCATTAAATTGAAGCGAATATACAATAATTTAAGACAGTTTTATGATGAAATTTAATATGAAATCCTTTAAATTTAAACGTGGCTGTAAATGAATGAATAATGAAATTAAAGTAATTGAGTTATTTTATAAGATTTGAACGAGTAAAGGAACTGACAAAAAAAATTATGTAATGACCATCTGTGGGATGCTTGAGCTCCTCAACAGTTTTCACTCGTAACATGAATGGCAGTTACACGTCGGCTTTGCCAGTTTCGTTAAAATGAGTTTCAATTTTCCATGACAGACGATTGTCGACATAACAGCCTTAAACACATAGAAAATCGATCATTACCATATTTCACAAATTCATTCATAAAAAATTTCCTACATTTTTCTACTTTTATCCATTTCCAGCCTAATTATTGTTTTTCATTGTTCTCAATATTGCGACACACATCCTTTCAATTCAACCAAAGTAAGTAATCAACAAAAATAACCACAAATTCATATAATTTAACTCAACAAATAGTGTCATGTTGCTGTTGAATTATGTCAATTTGGTTCACGATGAAGTCATAATAAATTGGAAATCAACCACAAATTAACGGTAATTGCTTTGCAGAAAATCTTATTGCAAAAGGTAAAATTTATTATTATATTGATAGAAAATGTGGTTAAATATCCTTTTGAAGAGAAATATTTTTTTAAAGGGTATGAGAACAAAACAGCTGATTCTTGAAGTATATAAAAAATCGTACGTGAATTGGAAATGAGAGGAGAGAAAATGTTCAAATTGAAAGCTTTCATACTATCAAAAGCTCTTTTTTTTCTGTAATGTAACGTATTTATATGAAAAGTAACGTAAAAATTTCATTTAAAAGAAAAAAAATAAAAAAAAAAACGAAATACAGCAACAAGAGATAACTTCCATAATATAAAACTGTACCAAAATTACATAATCAACATAAAAAATCTGTTTAGAATTCTTTATTTGACTCAGTATACAAAGCAAAAGACATATCTTAATATTGACACGAAATACAAATAAAAAGTTCTTCGTTAGTAAAATAGCACGTTTTAACGTTTATGACTCATTTTTTTTTTTTTGGTATTGTATATGATCTTAATATATTACATTATCACCCATATTTAACCTCAACACATATGGCACTGATTCTAGTTAATATGAAGATACAAGACCAAAAACAAAACACACTAGCAACAAAAAAAAATGATTATGAGGAGAAAAGAAACATTAACAGTAAAAAATTAAAACACAAAATGAATACAAAACAGACCACAATTATGACATATTAAAGGATGTAAAGTTCAAGAGTAGTAAGAAATTTTTTTCTGTCCTTACTGTAAGAAAACTGTAAGAAGAGATGGTAAAAGTTTTAATGGTATCAATAAACCAAAAAAAAAACTTAATAAGATGAGAGTGAAATCGACAGACACACCTTTTTGGTTTAAGATTTGTTGTGTGGATAATCTTTAATGCGAAGTTTGAAGTGAAATTGAATGGTGCGACACTTTTTTTAAGGTCAATGATAATCAATAAGACGATGTTTGACTCGAGGTGACCAAAATGAGACTCATCGAGATCGCGATGGTGCCCTTGTAAAGTCTTACCAACAGTGACGAGGCTTCGTTCATCGATGAGAGTTTTTTTGCGTTTTCAACACGGTGTGAGTAGCTTTTATACTAGATATAGAACTCTTAAGATCATTATTCCCAGGAACAGTTAAGCCCTACGCTGATTCAGTGGCAGATTGGCCATACGGGCAATCTGGCAAATGCCGGAAAGACCGTAGTCGATCGTTTTGTAAAGCGGTGTCCACTGACGCTGAACATGATAATGAGCATTTTAAATTGACTAAACTAGTTATAAACGCTTTTTACGTAGTTTAATTTTTTTCTCTCATAGATGGCGCTGTGGTGAAGTAGTGAAGCGTTTATCCCAAATAAGTGACCTTAAAAATGCGACTTGAATTTGAATTCATATAATAAGAATCAAGCTCCATTTCCCATTTCGCCAATTACCCAAAAACCGCCAGAAGAAATGAAAACAACACCCTTAAATTACATGGAAACGCCTGGTATTTTTTAAATTTATTTATTGTTTTGGTCCTTTTACTACTTTATTCATTTCATTCCATTTTCATAGCTAAAAAAATATAAAAATAAATTTTGTTTGTGTTATCATTGTAACATATTAAATGTGGTATAGAAGTAACTTAATATTCATACAACGACAGATACTTAACAACAATGTACGTTTACTTCTAACACATAGAGATAGAAGAAGAAAACAGAACAGATGAAAATTGGTAATAAAAGGAATACTCAACATTATTTTTCTCTTAAACAGTCACCTTTTTCCATTCTACATCAAAAATTTTTCTTTGTAACGAAAATAAAAACATCCAAAAACGTATAAAACACACATTTTTTTGTATATTTGCTGTGTGTGTGTGTGTGTGAGTAATAATAGTAAAAGAAAAACAGAAAAGGGAAACTGTAGACTTGAATAATGTGGAAGTAGACAAGAGGGAAAACTTATGTAAAATAACTAGAGAACGCGTTTCATTACATAACATAATGTACTTTGGATATTAAATTGAAACTTTATCAAGTCAGGTTAAGTTAAGTTTTTTTTTTAAATTAATATTAAATTAATTAAATTTCATTGAATACAGTTTTATTCTGAGAATTCTCATTATAAACAGTTTTATATCGAAAAATGAATAATAAAATATTGCAATAGTTCAAGACAGAAGTAACTCAATATTTTTACATCGATATTTCTTTTATAGATGCCTTTTACAGCTGTTTCTTATATTTTCTTTGTTTTTTTTTGTTTAATATATATTACAAGCATTCTCTTTTTAAACGATAGTCGATATTTTTTTTGCATGTAAGAGAGTTACAGCCAATAAAATTTAATATAATTTAATGTGAAATTTTTTATAATAAGTTTCAGAGAAATTTCTGTTAAGCGTAGAAAAAATATCATATTACACTGCCCGTGTTTGTTTCTTAACCGAGAAGATTAGTATGCAAGTGAACAAGATTGCACTTTTAAAGGATTCTTTTACATTTATAACGAGTATACGGTGTCCATTTGCTGTGTAAAAAGGTTTTAAGACAAGTAAATTTAAAAATATTACAAAACAAAAACATGAAAAGTTTCAAAAGACACAAAAAACTCTCTTGAACTGTAACATCAAGAGATCGGTATAGCTTAAATTCTTATAAAAACCATCAAGTAACCACTAATTTTTTTTTTAAATTTTTAAGTTTTTTATAAAATACTTGAAATTAAAGTTTGAAAATACGGTTTTTGAAAATTTTGGACCAAGAGTTTTTGTAAACAAATTTAGTGAGTTGAGTAAAAAAATTATTCAAGAATTTTAAAAAAATTAAAAATTCTAACCACCGGTTAGTTTTTAGTTAGACTGGTTTAGATAAGTGCATTTCGATGAGACTCGTTTCATTAAATAAAATTGAGTTTTTTAAAGAAATTTTCAAAATGGCGGATTTTTAAAATTCACCATTTTGAATTTTTTTGAAAAAATCTGGCATTTTGAAAAAATCCGCCGTTTTTAAATTTTAAAAAAAAACATAAAAATTTTGAAAAACCAGGCACTTCTGACCGTTTTAATTTTGTGGAGCCTAATCCCTGATCCCAATCCCTAGAGCCCAGTCTCTAAGCCTATGTTTAAAGACCATAGAAAATTGAAGTAAAATTAATAAACTCGAAAAAAAACATTTTGAGCGCACAAAAAATAAAAAGCAAAAAATTTTTTTTTTTTAAAATACGGAAACATGGGGTTTTTTAGAAAATTATAATTTTTCTTAAAAAAAGTATGAGCTTTAAGCTTTTTTTAATTATTAAAAACTTAGTTTTAAGAGAAAAAAATTGTAAAAAAGTAGTGCCGCAATCTAGTGCCGTACAGTGCCGCTAGCGGCACTAAATGCGTCACTTTTTCTTGTAACCGTGAATCTTACGAATTTACGGAGTGATGACGGACAAACCGTCTGTAATAGTGCATTTTTTTCTTACGAAATGCACTAAAAATGACTTAAGTAGAGAATGTCAAATTGAATTTTCTTTGTCTTTTTTCTCTGCAATCGACTGTGATGGAAATTTACAAAAAGACACTGCACCAACATCAAACCAAAAATCACCCAAGAAACAAAACCATAAGTCGATAAACTTTTAAGTGTACAAACATTGAAATTTTAAAATAATAGAGAGCAGAAAGAAAAGAATTTGAAAAACAAAGAAAAATATTTTTTTTTCTATTCAAATTCAATTTTTATTGAAATTATATCAAGCAAGTAATTTAAATAAACATACAGATGATAAAAGTTTTATTTAACTAATTAAGTGGTAAATTTTAAGTAAAAATATAAGAAAATTATCCTTTTATGTTTACCAACAAACAAAACTCGTTTACATTTCATTTTATTACAAAATACTGCAATATCACAAAATTGCACGTTCCCTTTGTTAAATAAGAAAAAATTACATCATTTTATATCTTATTGCAAGAAAAAAAACATATAGAGAGAAATTTATATTGCTAGACATAACTGATAAAGTTATTTTCCTTGGAAATAAATGAGAAAAAAAAGAGTCATGTAATAGTGTTTAGTCAAAAGAGTGCAACGGCTTTCAATGTGCAAATACAAAAAAATTGGATTGGAGAACGTGACTTGATTTTATGTGTAATTTGAATTTTTAACCTATTAATCACCGTTACAGTGAAACAGAAGGTTGAAGTGCAATGTTGGTCTTACTTTAATGAGTTCTTCAAGAGGATATCGAAAGACAAAAAGTAGATGCCAGCAGGAGTCTATGAGACATTTTCAAAATCTAAAATATATTTTACTTGTCTTTTTATGTAAACAGTGTCGAGGCAACACCGATTTACTGCCTACTACGATTCTGTTAAAGTCACACTAAAACTATTTCATTAGTTTCATTTTTTTTTGTTCAAAAAGTCATAGTAAGTAGTAGCAAAATTCCGTTTGACAGACAAGGATTACAATGCATGGTACTTTTCACTTCAAAGAATTCAAGTTGATAAACGAGAATTAAGCATAAAACACAATTAACAAATGGAAAAACTCATTTTAAATTGAAATAAACTGTTCTCTTTTTTCTGTGGTCGTTTCATGGTTTCTATGACATCAGTTTAAAATGTAAAAAAAATTTAAAAAAAATGTAATATAGAAACTTCAGTTCAGTATAGAATCGTTCAGTTCAGTCTTTGGTTGAGACAACACGTATTTTAAGAACGATAGAATAAAATAAAATTGATAACAACGTGTATACAACACATATTTTAAAAATATTATCTAGCTATTGTAGTCTGCAACATCAACAAATTTTTTTAATTAAAAATACTAATAATAGTGCACGTGGTGCCTATTATGGATAAATTTGTGATTTCTAATGGGAAAAAAAGGAACCTGGATGACCCAAGTACACCGATATGCTCTGATAAAAAGAGAAGATGTGATGGTGATGAATCTTTGCTAAAAAGTAACTATTTTTCTCCACTAATTAACAATGTTGGTGAACCACCTGCAGCTAATATTAAACAAAAGGAACCATTTATTCCGGCTATAATATTACATCAAGATCTCGTAAACCCCAAATCAACATTTGAAAAAATAAAATCATGGGCTAAAAATTCTGTATATTTTAAACAACGTGGTAAATTGCGTTACATACATGCTACAAATAAAGACGATTTTAATAACATAAAGATATAGTTAACTGCAATAAATTTTAAATGGACAAGTTTCAAAGCTGAAGATGATATACCAAAAAAATTAATTTTGAAAGGTATTGATAAAACATTTACTGAAGATGAAGTCTTTGACGACTTAAGAAAGCAATTCAATGCAGTACAAAAGGTTAAACAACTTACTAAAATTGGCCAGGATGGTAAGCATCTTCCTCTTGGTGTATATTTAGTTTATTTCCAATGGGACACCAGACTCTCGGTTCCCAAAAAAGTAATTAAGTATGTATGTCACCATAAAATTCAGTGGGATTACTTCCATTCACAAACGAAGCAAAAGAAAATCAAGCAGTGCTACAAATGTCAGTGGTTTGATCACCATAGTTCGGAGTGTGGTATGGATCCACGTTGTGTTAAGTGCAATGACAAACACAGTCCTGGAAAATGTACGAAGGTCAAAGGAGTTAACGATCCAGTTTGTTGTAACTGTGGCGGTAGTCACCCTGCTAGCTACCAAGGCTGTCCAAAAATTAAAGAACACACAAAAAATAAAGCAATAACAAAATCAACAACTAAATCATCACTTAAGCAAATGAATGGAGTTGCATTCAACATGAAGACACCAAAAGTTAATAGAAAATTGTCATTCACATCTGCTCTAAAAGGAAACTTAAACCAAAACAAGCAAAATAGTCAACCGGTTGGTGACAAAATGGGCATGTCGGGTCGTAATCATTTCGTCCGCAGTCAAACTCAGGTGAGTGCCTTTAGTAATCATTGTTCTGGTGGTGGCCCTTCTCGGGGTGGCTTTTCATTCATAATGGGAGAGATCAATTCACTTTTCGGGATTTCTCTTGAGAATTTAATGGGCATTGTTAATGAATTTTTGCCAATTTATAGAAGTTGTGTAGATGACACACAGAAAAGATTTTTATTAATTGAATTTTTAATTAAGGTTACACCATGAATGTGTCCTCAGTAAATGTAATGACTTTTAATTGTAATAGCTTAGTTTCTAATATTAATAAAATGGAAGAACTCAAAATCTTTTTAAACAAATATGACGTGACTATCTGTCTTCTAAATGAGACATTTCTTAAAACAAGACATCAGATGTGTTTTTCGGGATATGACTTTTTACGAACTGATGGTGATGGTCGTGGGGCTGGTACTGCAATTCTTATCCGTAAAGACATTCCATACAAAGAAATTAGAGTTCCACCGTTAATTTCTTTCAGTAATGTTACTGGTGTGCAAATATATGACAATAGAGGTACTTGTACTATTTTTTCAATCTATGTAAAAAACTCTGTGACACGCATAGACAGAAACTGTTTGAATAGACTATTGGCTGCTGATGACAAAGTGATTATTGGAGGTGATTTCAATGCTAAAAGCTCATTTTGGGGTTGCCATTCTAATAATTCCAGGGGCAGTAGTTTGTTAGAATTTATCCAGCATAGACGCGATCAAGTAAGATTAGAGTTTCCTGAATCTCCTACGTATTTTCCTCCTGACGTGAGCAGGAGATTTAGTACAATTGATGGATTTATCGTTAGAAACATTGCTGTTTGTTCAGCTCCTAAGTCAATTCCTGAAATGAGTTCTGATCATAACCCAGTTGTGATGTCAATCATGCTCTCCGCCAATGGCTCAAAACAAAAAAGTTTCGACTTCGCAAGAGCAAACTGGGATGCTTTTCGTAATCACTTGGATTTTCGACTTTCACATGCCAGTAATCGTTTTGATTCAACAAATGATATTGATAATGGACTGCATTCACTTCATGAGGCATTTAATGCTGCAATGAAATCATCTATTCCGTTAAGACGTGAACGCCATGATGATTTGCCATTCGAAATAAAGCAATTGATCCGATTGAAAAATCGGTTGAGACGCTTTACACAAGACCCAAGATTCAATGACCAAATGCTCAAATCTCAATACAATACACTGAAAAAACAAGTGAATGAGGCTGTTTCAAGACATAAGGATACCATTACCAAGAATCAGCTTAAAAGCCTGAGGCCACACGACAATCAAATGTATTTGCATATTCGTCGACTCACGAATGAACGAAATGTTATTCCACCCTTGGAACAATCTAATGGTACAGCATACACGTCCTTAGAGAAATCTGAGGCTCTTGCATCACATTTTCAACGTGTACACAGTCAGAATGACGATATGGGTGACCCTGTTCACGATGCTCACGTGAATGAGACCGTTATGAATTTTTTGAGTCAACAAACAACTAGCTCTGAACACATGCAAACTAACTCTGAAGAAGTCAAGATTATTGTTAGGCATTTCAAAAATCGCAAAGCACCTGGTTTCGATAACATTAAGAGTGTAGTCTTGAAAAACATGAGTCTAAATGCAATATCATATCTGACATTGATGATTAATTCCATGTTCACTCTCTGTTATTTCCCCGACTCTTGGAAAACCGCTAAAATCATTCCATTATGTAAACCTGGGAAACCAGCAAATGTGACCGGAAGTTATCGACCTATAAGTCTTCTTCCTTTCGTTAGCAAGGTTGTTGAGAAGATTGTAGCTGATCGCCTGAGACGTTTTTTGGACATCAAGAAGATAATACCCGATCAGCAATTCGGCTTCAGACCACGCCATTCAACTACTCACGCACTATTGAACTTAACGAACAATATTCGCAACGGCCTCATAAATAAAAAAACAAGTGTAATTACCAGTCTGGATCTTGAAAAAGCCTTCGACACGTTATGGATAATGGGTCTTATATACAAAATGATTGCAATTGGCCTCCCCAGGGCAATGATAAAATTCCTCCATTCATACATGGTTGAGAGGAAATTTAGAGTGTCCATTAACGGTAATGCATCTGCTGCAAGGGAAGTGTCACAAGGAGTGCCTGAGGGATCTATACTAGGTCCTCTTTTGTTTATTCTCAACGCTTATGATGTGCCACAGACTAGGTTCACTCATCTTCAAATTTTTGCTGATGATACTACTGTAATAAGTTCATCCATATATCCAACTATAGCTATTTCAAGAATGCAAACACACCTGAACTTGTTATATGACTATTTTCATAAATGGAAAATTCGAGTCAATTCAGGAAAAACTGAATACATGATCTCCACTAGAAAAAGAACTAACATTGATGTTGAAGCATTGCGTTATGGACAAGCTGAAATTAGAAAAGTTGAAAAAATTAAAATTCTTGGTGTATTGATTGATGCCAAACTGACCTATGCTGATCATATTAATAAAGTAATTGCCAAAAGTAATGGTGTAATTCAAAAACTTTCACCTTTATTCTCCAACAATAGTGGAATGTCACTCGTCAACAAGCTTCACATATTTAAATTGTTTGTGAGATCCAATTTAACTTATGCAATCAACATTTGGAATGTGACAAGTAGAGCTAACATCAATAAGATACAAGTTGCACAAAATCGTTTGCTGAGAAGGATATTGAATGTCAGACCTCACCCGACCACCTATCATCAAGTGACAAACGACACAATACACGAAATGACAAAAATTGAACCAATTCTTAAATTTGCTAAAAGAATAACACTGAATTTTCATGACAGAATGAGAGACCATGTGAATCCATTGATTAGATCAATGGTCGAAAATTTATCCCAAGTTATCTGGAAATCTCCCTTTAATATCTTGCGTGAAGAAATGTTTAATTGACTGAGTTCTTCCTAATTTTAAGTATTAGAATTAATTTGTTTTTAATTTAGTTTGTAAATGAAAAATGTATTTTTTATTTTTTTTTTTTTCTGCTGTTTTGTGTGTTTTGGTTTACACAACTTTTTTTCACACGTTCCATTTCTTTATGTTGAAACTAAATGAAGTGATATTTATCTCTCTTAAGTGATTGTAATCCCGCCTTGGTTGGGTTGCTGTCTTAACATGATTTTTATTGGCATTAAACTAGTTGGAAATGGTTAGACGGATAGAAGTGGCTGAGGCCAGGGCTGTCCATGCATCATCAAAACGAGACTTAATTAAGATGAACTGAACTTAAATTATTTTAATATATGTTGAATAAATTGACTGTTTTTAAAAAAAAAAAACAAAACGTAGAAAAAAGATGTTTTGGAAAGATCTGAAGGATATCTTTATATATTTATTAAATTTATAATTAAATTTCATTATTATCATGTCAAAACAAATCATAAAATGTGATACGATTTTTTTCTACTTTTCTTGTTTTTTTTTTTTAACTGAGAACCGTAATAATAAGGCTATTTACATCTAATCTGATCCTAAATTTATTTTTAGTGCATTTCGTAAGAAAAAATGCACTATTACAGACGGTTTGTCCGCGCCGTCACTCTGTAAGTCTGACCACTGATCGCTATCCATAACTCCGAAATGGTCCATCGGAGTGAGGTCAGTTTTTTTTTGTTAGACAGAGGAGGTCTGAAGGATGATTTTAAACTCATTAGTTTTGAGATTGAGCTCTAGAGCCTTCAAAGCCTGAAAAACCGTTAAAAACGGTTAAAAATTTAAAAAAATTGATAATTTGTTTTTTGGATGGAGAAGTTTACTAAAATGAACTTTAATTCATTAGCTCTGAGATTAGGCTCAGCAATTTGGCTCAGGGCTCGGGCTCTGAGATTAGACTCCAGAGCCTGAAAACGTTCAAAAGTCCAAAATTTCTGATATTTTCAAATATTTTTTTCAAAAATTTTCAATATGGCGGAAATTTTAAAAAATGGTTGAAATTTTTCAAAATGGCAGACATTTTTAAAAATGGTGGAAATTTTTTAAAATGGCTGAAAATTTTCAAAATGGCGGAACTGGCGGAATTTGAAAAACAAAATTGATTACACTGGGAATTTGACGTCCGTCTGTTTGAGTTTTTATATTGCTCTACATTTGTGGCATCTTTTGCATTGATTAGAAAGCAGGCCAGTAACGCCCCAAGATCTCACCACCTTTAATAAGTTTTCTTGCTATCTCACTAAACTGTTAACAAAAAAAATTTTAATTCCATTCAACATTGATTTAAGTTTATATAAATGCGCTCGTATTCATCGTTCACGTTTACATTTTAATTTTTTTTTCATTTTATCTCTGCATGAATATTTAAATTTTCTCTTACTACTTCTCAAAAGCTCACCATAGAATTCAACTATTCCTTTGTTGAAAAGAACCCATTTTAAGTTTTATGTCTTTTTATTTAGGATTTTATTCAGTTAATTCGTTCCTTTTATCTTTTTGTTTCTAAAAGAAAAAGAACCTTCTGAATTCAAAAGTGAGAGGAAATGAAACAAAATTGAAATTTTTACTACTTCATAAATCTCATTACACAAAACTTGGAAAGTTGGATGGAAAATGAGAAAATGATTTAAAAATTGCACAAAAAACAAAAAAAAGCGATAAGCTCAAAAAGTACTTTGACCCACATTTTCAATTTCTATTTATAAACTAAATCAATGCAAAAAAAACCTTTAAATAGAAACAAAACTTTATCAGTAACAGTTTAAAATTAATACACCAAAAAAAAAACGATGAAAGAAAATAGATAAAAGCCAATACAGCAACAAATAACGTTGTGAGTGCAGAAATTTTGTTCATTTTACATTTAAAAAAAAAATGTAAGACAGTGATGAAGGTTTTTTGTGTTAGGTCATGGACTTACTTACATTTAAAGCAATTCAAAATGATTTACAGGTAACTTTGAATAAATTAATTTTTCAAATTTCTTTATTAAACATTTATTTTTATGATAAATTAAGCTCATTTACAGCAAATTTAATGATCTGAACCAAAAAATTTAACGTTCAAAGAAATTTGATGACTTTTCTCAATTTATAAAGGAAATTGACTAAGGTGAAAATGGACATATCTCGCATTCGTTATCACTTAACAATCAGCACCATCTTACGGTTAACGTTATTTAAATGGCATTTTTTAAAGGTTTGAAAAAAATCTTATTTTAGATTTCTCAACGCTACCAATGTCACTTCAGCTAAGATTTTTGTAAAATTTTGAAAAATTTTGTTTTAAATTTTCTCATTTTAATAAAATTTAAATTTTAGTCATTAAATTTCTTTAAAAATTTACAATTTTTTCATGGTTTTAATTTTCAGCATTCATTGAATTGAAATGAAATAAAATAAAATCAAGCAATACAATTACAAAGTTTATAATTATTTTTACATTTTATGAATAATTATGAACATGTTTCAACTTTTCTTTCCATTTTTTTTTGTTCAAACTTATTTAAATAACAAAAAAGCACGTGCAACATTCATTTAACAAAAAAAAATTGCAATAAGTCACTTGAATATTTTTTTTTACGTTCAGATAATAATCAAATTTATTTGTATTGATTTGTATGAATTCTGTTTTTTTCTGACTTGAAGCATATACAAGACACGTTGTGTTGGTGTTGTTGATATTTATTTTTTTTTCTCTTCTCTTACACATTTTCTTCCTTATTTTCACAGGCACATTCAATTGAATAGGAAACCAACATTCCACAACCACTATTTAATTTACATAAATATTTACATGAAACGAGAATGAAAGAAAAAAAAACCACAGACCACAGTGACTTAGCAATCCCATTCAATTGTATTTATTTATTTTAATGGCGACTCTGTCGCTCTTAGCTTTATATTTTTTTTGTATTCATTTTCACTATACCTTTTTGTGAGCGAAGCAAGAATTAATTGCATGATAATGCAATTTAATAAGAAGAAATTAATGTTAGAAGAGGTCAAATAACGTTTCTAACACATTACTTTGAATGGTGAATGCAAATTAATTATTATTACAACAAAATGAACAATGTAAGTACATTAAACAAGTGAGTACTTAACTCAAAAAGTATTATACGGTGTTATTTTTCATTATTCTCTATTCATTATTATAATAATCACTGATTTTATGTTCGTGTTAAGAGAGGGTGGGTTTGGAATATGTGTAAAAATGTAGCTAATTTCACGCATGACGGGAATATAAATGTTAGGCAATGTGTATTTGTCGAAGAGCTTCATAAATAATCGGATTTGGTATTTTGTTGAAAAAGTGTCCTATTATGTGTATTTTTTTTCTCTTGTGAAAGTAAAGTCATATGGACGTTAGTTGGGATAAATTTTGAAAAAATAATTAATTAATAGCAGTTTTAGTTTGAATGCAAAACTCTACAAAAGTTTAAGAAACTCTTCCAAAACTCATAGATGTACGAAAATTCAAAGAAACTTTTAAAAATTTAACGAAACTCTTCAAAAACTCAACGAATCTCTTCAAAAATTCTACGAAACTCGAAGCTTTTTAAAAATTTAACGAAACTCTTCAAAAATGCAACGAAACTCTTCAAAAATTCTACGAAACTCCAAGCTTTTTAAAAATTTAAGGAAACTCTTCAAAAATGCAACGAAACTCTTCAAAAACTCAATGAAACTTTTAAAAAAACTCTTCAGAAACACGACGAACTCTTCAAAAGCTCATAGATTAACCAAAATTCAAAGAAACTTTTAAAAATTTAACGAACCTCTTCAAAACTCAACGAAACTCTTCAAAAACGCAACGAAACTCTTCAAAATTTAACGAAACTCTTCAAAAATTCAACGAAACTCTTCAAAAACTCAATGAAACTTTTTAAAAAACTCTTCAGAAACTCGACGAACTCTTCAAAAACTCATAGATGAACCAAAATTCAAAGAAACTTTTAAAAATTTAACGAAACTCTTCAAAACTCAACGAAACTCTTCAAAAACGCAACGAAACTCTTCAAAAATTCAGCGATACTCTTCAAAAACTCAATGAAGCTTTAAAAAACTCTTCAGAAACTCGACGAACTTTTGAAAAACTCGACGAACTCTTCAAAAACTCATAGATGAACCAAATTCAAAGAAACTTTTAAAAATTTAACGAAAATTTTCAAAGACTCTACGAAACTCTTCAAAACTTCAACGAAGCTCTTCAAAAACTCATGGATAAACAAAAATTCAACGAAATTTTTTAAAAATTTAACGAAACTCTTCAAAAACTGAACGAAACTTTTGAAAAACTGAACGAAACTCTTCAAATACTCAACGAAACTCTTGAAAGACTCAACGAAACTCTTCAAATACTCAACGAAACTCTTCAAAAACTCAATAAAACTCTTCAAAAACTCAATAAAACTCTTCAAAAACTCATAGATGAACAAAAATTCAACGAAACATTTAATAAAAACTACTGCACTCACCGAAATCAATAGAGCTCAAATCTCAATATGAACAATTCAGAAAAAAACCAACTTCTTATTCTATTCAATTCATTCGAATTTAATAATCAATAATTTTGCTTATTCCTTCCTTAACGTCATATAAATGCAAAATAACATCAATAACTTGTAAAATGAACACAGAAGAAACGCATCCAACTGTAAAATTGATTTACAAAAGAGATAAATATTCAAAAATGTTTTTGTTGACAAGTTAAAACCATCAAGAGAATTGGGTTATTAGACCATATGCATCTTATAAACTAATATACAAAAAACTTAACATTAGCAAAATATATTCATACACACACCACATTTTTCATATCCAACATGTTCAACACAAATTTCATATATTCCACAAAATATCCTCTCGAGCACAAAAACGATCAAATTCCATAATAATCAAAAAATGAAATGATGCGAAATCAGCAAATAGTAAATGAATTTCAAAACGAGCAAATATTGATATTTTACAGTGAATAAAAGGATATTATTGATTGAAAAAAAAAATCAAATAATCGTTTATTTACAATTTCATATGATTCTTTTTGATGTGAGCCCTTAAGTTTTAATTTGACTTTTGCTAAATTGATATCAAATAAAACAGATTCAAATTTCGAAATTGATCCTTGAAACCGTTAGTTGGTTGCGGTTTTTCTTTTCATGCATAACCTGATTGAATTTTAAACGTTTTGTTTCATTTAAAAAAGGATTATGATAAAAATTTATGAGATAATCAAAAAAATGATGAAAAAAAACAAAACAGGGTCATAATTAGTATGATAATCAGGAAATTTGGCAAATTGTCAACTAACTTTAAAAAATGAAATGAAATGAAATAAAATTAAATTCGATTTTTGATTTTTTTTTCCTGTTGTGTGCTTTTTCTGATCCAGCAAACATTTTATTTTTTTATTTTTAATATGGAAGTCTTATCCAATATAATAATTTGAGATAATTTTTACGTTTCAAAGCACGCGTGTCAATTGATTTTTGTTTTATTTTATTTTTTATTTTAAAAAATTTGGTTATGTGAGGGACATAAAGAAAAAAAAATTTGATGAAAAAATTTAAAAAAAAAACGTAAAACGAAAGACACAAATAATAAAAATTATCTTTTCAATATTCAAAGCACATGCAAAAATTTCATGGATCAGACAACATCTGCTCGTACGCTCGTTCTCCTTTCACTGTACTTTTGCTGTACAGGTTTCTTGTGATAGTGCTGCATAAATATTAGTTTGCGTATATAATTCATTGCTTGCTATCATCAAATTTACACATAATGCAGCTGTTTTTTTTTTTGTTGTTTTCTTTTAACGTTTATGTACATTTTATCTCTTGATTTTATTTTGAGAATTAAATGAATTTACAACTCAAATTTACGGAATAATCTTTATCTTATCATCATTTCAGAGTAAACAGAGAATTTTTATTTTTTCGTATGTCTTGTAAATAAATCTCTCAGATTCACATAAAAATATCTCAAGATAATGTATTTTAAATGAGTAAACAAACAAAAAATATTTTTTGTTCTTTGACTTATATACAAATTAAATGTAGAAAGACTTTTAGTGCTGTTTTTGCTTTGTATTGAATAACATCTGACGTTAAAATGTCAATTCAAACGGTATTAGGTAAAATAAATAAAAATGAACTTGGAATTACGCTCACTCATGAGCATCTTGCATTGAATTTCGAAAAATTTTACACACCAGCACCTGTGAAGCTTGAAAGCTTCATTGGAGATCAAATCACTCTGAGAAATGTTGGATTTATCAAGCAATATCCTTATGGAAGTCGATTTAATCTTCAATTCTCTGATAATAAGAGTCGATTAGCAGTTTTACGTGACTTGAAAATTTTCAAGGAACTAGGAGGTGGAACAATTGTCGAGAATTCTAGCATTGGATTGAGAACGGATTTAAATCTGAAAGAAATTTCAAAGGAAACTGGTGTGCATTTAATTGCTGGAGCAGGATTTTACCTCACAAAAACACAACAAAAAGATATGATTGCAAGTTCAACTGAAATGTTGTATGACATCATTTTGAATGACTTTAAGTCTGATGAAATGCAATGCGGAGTCATCGCTGAAGTGGGCAGTGATTGGCCAATATCTGATTTTGAAAGGAATGCCATTGTAGCAACTGCTGAAGCTCAAAAAACCCTTAAATGTGGTGTGAGTTTCCATCCAGCACGTAACATTGAAGCCCCATTCGAGATAATTCGTTTGTATTTGGAAGCGGGAGGTGACCCTAAAAAATGTGTCATGTCACATCTTGACCGTACGTTACTCCGCGACGAGGAAAAACTCTTCGAACTAGCTGAAACTGGAATTTACACACAATTCGATTTATTTGGAACAGAATGTTCTTACTATCAACTCAATCCAACATTTGATATGCCTTCAGATGGTGATCGAATCAATATGGTCATAAAATTAGTTAAAGAAGGCAAACTCAAACAAATTTTAATATCACATGATATCCATACAAAACATCGACTCACTGAATTTGGAGGTCATGGGTATCATCATATCATTACAAATATTTTACCGAGAATGAAGGCAAAGGGATTAGATCAGATTGAAATCGACACAATTATCAAAGAAAATCCAGCACAATGGCTTACAATTGAATAAAACAAATTATAGTATTTCCTTTATTTTACTTTACTTTTTTTATATAAATAGATGTAAAACACAAATAAAATAAACATGAAAATAAATTAATCAAGGTGATTGTTGGGAGTCATAATGCATGCTTCTAATTCGTATTTATATGTTAGACCTTATAACATTAAAGCGACATTGAGTCATGAATGTAAGCAAGTGACCGGAGCATACCAATTAAAATAAAAAAAAAAAATAGTTGTGATTATTTTTCAAGGAACAAATGAAATGCAATATTGCATTTTTATATGCAATTTAGAAATTTCATGTAGGGCATTTTTTTATTTAATATTTGTTATTATATTAGCGGGTCATGTTCTCAAAGACAAAATTAAATGCAAAAAAATTCATTTAATCTAAAAAGACAGAAAAATTTAAGGAAAAGATGGTGATAAATTTATTCAGGACACAAAATACTCAAATTCATTAGGATGCAGTTCAGACTTATATTCGTCATGTACGCGTTTTGTCTTTATAATTTTGTCCTCCGATAGAAAACGTGAATGAATTGGTCATCTTAAAGTAGTGGCTAATTGTTAAAAGACAGTTTGAATTTTATGGGTAACAAAAATGACGGATCATTTTAAAATATAACGGTCAAAATTTCAAATCAGGGTCCAGTCCGTCCACTTCTCGGTTCTATTGTCATCCCAGCACGAAATTCTAGTGCGCCTCTTTGTAATATAAATATTGGAGAATAGAAAAAAGGTTTGCACACGACAAGACGCACTAGAATTTAGTGCTGTGACAATAATATTAATTCTCTGGCTAGATTTCTAAATTCAAAACATTTGAAGTTTTTAATTGCTGTTTTTCAAAATAACCGTTTAAATTACAAATTTCGAAAAATGTGACCGTTATTTTTAGTGCATTTCGTAATAAAAAATGCGCTTTTATAGACGGTTTGTCCGCCGTCACTCTGACATACAATTAGCTCCATAACTCCGGAACAGTCCATCGGACTCACTAAACTAACTAGTTTTGAGATTGGACTCCAGAGCCTCAAAAACCTGAAAAACCGTTAAAAACTGTTAAAAATTTAAAAAATTGGTAATTTGTTTTGTTGAATGGAGAAGTTTACTAAATTACTGGAGCAATCGTGTGGTACAGAAAAATGAACATAATGAAATTTCAGAAAGAATTAAGCAAAATTCAACGACTAGCTTGCTCATTGATATCTGTTTGCTTTGGAACAACACCAACACTTTCACTCGAGATGATTCTAGGACTTCCTCCAATACACTTACGAATCATAGCTGAAGCTCGCATCACAAATTATAGGATTTCAATCAGTTCCTTACCGGAAATAAGAAAAATTAAGTATAAGTTTTTGTCGAGGGTGCAAGACGAGAATAACATATACTGGAAAAGAAATGCTGACTACATCACTCCAAGGTGCATATTCAATCACAACTTTGAAGTGGAGTTCCCTAGCAAAGAGGACTGGCTTGAGAATAGAGTACTTCAACAAAATACGGACATAACTTGGTATACGGATGGATCAAAAACGATGAACGGAACAGGATTTGGAATGTATAGAGCTGAAACTGGTGACTCACAATATGGTAGTCTAGAAATGACAGCAACAGTTTTCCAGGTAATTCCATGTAATTTTAACTTGTGCCATATTTTTGCTTTGTAATGAGATTTTGCTTAATAGGAACATTGTTATTGCTTCAGATAGTCAAACGGCTCTTCAAGCCCTAATAAAGTGCAAAATAACATCTTTACAAATCTACTACTGTATTGAAAAACTAAATGAAATTGGGAAATCAAACAACGTTAGACTCAACTGGGTACCAGGATACTGTGGCATCAATGGAAATGAAGAAGCAGATTGTTTAGAACCCATCCGACATTGATGGATACAAACTTTCAAAAATCTCTGAATTCGTAGACAAAATCGGAAAACTGAAAGAAGCTGATTAGAATAGGTTGTAAGCCTAGTAGCTTACAACTCTTGGGCATTCCTCGATTTTTATCAAGGAGACCACAATAGGACTCTTTGAGACCACGGTGGTGCCCTTGTAGAACCTAACCTAACCTAAGTTTACTAAAATGAACTTTAACTTATTAGCTCTGAGATTACTTAGGGATTGGACTCAGGAATCGAGCTTCAAAATTGGGCTCAGTGAATAGGCCCCAGAGCGTGAAAACGGTCAAAAGCCCAAAATGTATAATTTTTTCAATTTGTTTTGATTTTTTGAAGTCGAAATGGCGGTTATCTTCAAAATGGTGGTATTTTTTAAAAATATCGGTTTGTTTTCAAAATTGCCGATTTTTTTCGAAAAAATTCAAAATAGTGGAATTTCTCAAAAAATTTCAAAACGGTGGTTTTTTCCATTATCCATCTTTTCACCATTATTGGAAGTCCACAAGAGAGATCTTCAAAATCCAAATAAATTAAATTTATTCTTGTATTACGAACATTTTTTTTGTTATCACTTAATAACCTGATGCCAGTATCATTTCAACAACAATAGACACTTTAATCAAATTTCACGTCTTTTATTTAATCAAATCTTTATTCATTGAAAAATATGACATAATAATAAAATTAATAACACAATACAAGACAAAAAACTGTAACAAAATTACATACACACGTCTCATATTAAATATCATCATACGTAATATGAATCTGACACATCTGCTCTATGAGTGATGATAAATCTTGCAGAAAAGTTCTTTTTCCTTTTCATTATTTTACTTAAGCTTTTTCTTCTTTTTCTTAGTATTATCGATGATGATAATAGAATTTCATGGAATATTGATTTTCCTTCTTTTTGTATTTGAGACGGAAAAAAATAATAATCAACAAATGTGTGACAATGTGACTAAATTATAATGCAAATGTTCATGTGTCGTGAAAAATCAATCAATATGGTGTGTTGAAGCAAACACAAAGGAAAAATTTGTGCGAAACATTTCCATAAATTATTCATATATATTGTGAGGGAAAATGTAATGTGTGGTTAAATTTCAAGGAGAATAGTTGCACATGCTTTTTTGGTTCAATTTTTGTCTTATCTTACAATTAATTAATATTACATTGCTTTCATTGCACTTTTACATTAAGCATATGAAGCTGAACAATGAACATGTTTAAATTTAAAATTAATATTTACTTTTTTCGCTCCTGTTTTTTCTTTTCTTTCTTATCACTTTTAAGTTGTCGCCTTGGACGTCGCATCAATGGGTCATCTTCAAGCTCATTTCGACCAGCACCACCTCGCATTCTCGGCTTAGGTGGTTTAGGTTTGGCTTTTCCCTCCTTCTTCGGACTGCCACCAATGATAATATCACCAGTTGTCGTAACAATGACCGTTTCACCCCCTTTCTTCTTCTTACTCGGTGAAAATGTTGTGTTATTAGTACGAGTAGCCAGTGTGGTATCAATATATTTTTTACTATGTTCAAAAAATGCCTTATTTCTCTCACAATATGTATTGTAGTCGTATTGCGATGTGTAATGTTCATTTGATTTAACCAAAAAATTATTATTAAAATTATTGTTGTAAAAATCTTTATCACTCCACACACTCAAATATGTTTCGGGTACTGTACAATCGTCAAATGATGTTATGGGGTTAAAGTAAAAGTGTGATTGTGTTGAATTTAAACGATCACCACCCAATTGATGATTAGCGTAATAATGACGGGGATGTGATGATGAATCTATTGTATCTAATGTGGATAATGAACTGTTACAGCATGTGGTTATACCACCACCAGTTTTCTTGCAACAACATTTCAATGTTTTTGACTTTTTTGTTTTATCATTATTATTATTATTGTTACTAGTTCTATTGTTATCGTTGTCACCACAATCACCAGGCATCCCCATTCGAGAAACAGACTTCTGTGAAGATGTTATACACTGAATTAACTTGAACTTGAATGTTCAATTCAAAGTTTGTTGCTATGTTTTCTATCAATGAACTTTTTTTCTATTACAGCGCACACACAGTAAGGGGTTTAATTTTTTTTGTCTTTTTTCTTATTTTTCCATTATGATTATTTATTATCAAAATTTATTTCAATATTAATCCCATTTCATAGTAATTCTTATCCATTAAAGTTCTGTTCTAAGAAAAAATAATATAAAAAATAAAATTGGCATCAAACTAAGCGCTTGTTGAATATGCTCATTTTATATACAAGAAATTTCATTTAACGTTAAAAATCGGTTACAGTAAATTTATTATTTGAATCATTATTGTTGTTGACATCGTCGCGTTGAAAATTCAAATGCTATAATGAATTATTTATCAGATATTTTTTTGTGCTTCGTTTTTTTGCCTTACATCATAGTGAATTGAAAGCATAAGGATTGTAAATAAATTACATAAGATATATCGTTACATTCAAAAAAAAATAAAAAACAAACTCAATGTACGAAAAAAATTATGTGAACTGTATCTAAGTTGAGTTGTTTTTGTCGACATGGTTATTGTTGATTCCTTTGTTTGTTGATTTTAGTTTAAATAACTTAATACAGCACACAAACACAACAAAAAAAAACATACCAATTGTTTGTCTATTAAAGACGGCCGGCTTTGATACAGAATGAAATGAAAAAAAATATGGGTATGAATGTCTTGGGTGCTTTTTTTTATTTTTTTTATTTTCATTTCATTTGAAAGATACGAGATAATAAAGCATGAAAGTAAATAGTTAGACATCGAATACGTGAGTCTTTGGAGAGTGTGTGTGTGTGTGTTTCAAGGACACAAAATGTAACACGGTCGTGGAAATATTTGATTTATTTACTTGTGGTTTGAAGTGTGAGACAGACAAACAGGAGCTTGTATTTAAGTTATTTGATAAACAAAAAATGTTACAAAATTACATTGAATTTTGATAAATCAAAGTCTACACGAGTCGTTTTGACACTTTTATTTAAAATAAAATAAGTGACAAGTATCATACGATACACAATGAAAATTGGACCCTTTCAAATGCTTTCAAATTCAGACAAAGAAAATTTTAACTTTTAAGAGTTTGGGTGTAACCAAAAGTAAGGACCACCGAAAATAGGACCTATGACTCTAATTGTCTGCAGGTAGCAATTAAATCTGTTTAGCTGATCGTTTAGCGAGTTCGGGGTTTTTTGTAACATAAAGGCGGTCTTAAGGATTATTTATAACTAATTAATTTTGAGATTGGGCTCATGAACAGGGCTACAGAGCCTTTAAAGCCGATTTTTTCAAGCTGGCTGATTTTTTTATTTTCAAAATTACAAGTTTTTTAAAAAAATTGAAATGGCGCCGTTTGAAAAAAAGCAAAATAGCAGATTTTCCAAAAAATTTCACAGATAAAGGCGGAATTTTTCAAAATGACGGTTTTTTTCAAAAATTTCAAAATGCCGGTTTTTTCAAAAAATTTGAAAAAGGCGGATTTTTGAAAATGAATTTTAATTTTAACCAATAAAATGTTAAAAATTTTAAAATATTTTTTTTTTGGATTCAGGAACTTATGAGAATAAACTTTAACTCATAAGCTCTAAAATTGGGCTCCCGAGCCTTCAGAGCCTGGAATCGGCCTTACAATCCCTGATTTTCCCAAAATGGCCGATTTTTTCAAAATGGCTGTTTTTTTTCAAAATGGCTGATTTTTTTCAAAATGACAAGTTTTTCAAAAAGTTTTTGAAAAAAATTGAAATAGCGGATTTTTAAAAAAAGCAAAATAGCGAATTTTCTAAAAAATTTCACAGATAATGGCGGAACTTTTCAATTTGGCAAACTTATCAAAATTTCAAAATGGTGGATTTCTTAAATAAAATTTTAAATTTATTCAATCGAAATGCACTTTTCTAAACCAGTAGTTAGAATTTCTCATATTTAGTGCATTTCGTATGAAAAAATGCACTATTACAGACGGTTTGTCCGCCGTCATTCTGACACTCATTTAGCTCCATTACTCCGATATGGTCCATCGGAGCGAGGTTGGTTTTTTTTTATTAAACATGCTTATTTTAAACTCATTAGTTTTGAGATTAAGCTCATGAAAACCGTTAAAAACGGTTAAAAATTTAAAAAATTGCTAATTTGTTTTGTTGGATGGAGAAGTATACTAAAATGAACTTTAACTCAGATTAGGCTCAAGAATTGAGCTTAGGGATTGGGCTAAGGGATTAGGTTCCAGAGCCTGAAAATAGTCAAAAGCCCAAAATGTTAGATTTTTTAAAAATGGCAGAAAATTTTTAAAATGGCGTAAAATTTTCAAATGGCGGTTTTTTTAAATTTCTGCCGTATTAAAATTTTTTGAAAAATTTCACCATTTTGAAAAAACACCCTAAATTGGAATAAATCTGCCATTTTGAATATTTAAAAAAATAATTGAAAAATTCCAAAACGAGACCCATCGAAATGCACTTTTCTAAACCGCCCAGTGGTTAGAATTTCCCATTTTTAGCTTTCATCTTGTCATTAAAAGAGTCGATATTGAAGCTCAAGTGAAAATTCTTTCAGAAGGATGCCTGGCACTAACATTTTTCTACTCTAGAAACCTGTCATGATTCGGAATTTCCATGTATGACAGTTTTTCAGGAAAATTCCCAGGGAAATCAAAAATCATGTTACATTAAACAGCACTGATGATCAAATCTTCGCTCGTTCCACATTTGGCACTATACTTTTTTTTTTGTAATTTGAGCTGTTTACAAATTTCATCAACTTTTACAATGAACCAAAAAAAAAGTATCTGATAAATAATCATTAAACGCAGATTAAGCAAAATAAACACAATCATTTATTTAAATTAAATTTCCATTTAATACCGTTTACTTCTCTGAAATTTCTTTATTCATTTTTTATTTTAACTTTTTTCTTTTTTTTTTTTGGATAAAAGGGCTTAGAATATAATCAATAAAATTCAGTTGTTTTCACTTGTTACTTTTTACTTTATATGACTTGATTCTCATTCTTATTTATTATTATTTTATTTTTTCCGTTTATTATAGATTTTATGACAAAATTTACCAAAATTTTCGTATATCACAAAAAGTACTTTATTTTACTTAATTTTTTCTTCTTTTTTTTCTTGTTTTCTTGTATTGTATATGAATTTACTTCAATTTATTTCAAGCAAATACACCACGTGAATTGATTTTTGGTTGTTATTTTTTTTTGTCTTAGTGTTCTTTTTTTTCCTATTTTATTATTATTTTTATTATAATATTTCAGCTTTTTCTTATTGTATTTTACTGTTATAATATAAGACCAATAAATTTATTATTATATCATATATATTTTTTTTTTATATCTAAACAAGCCACATTCACTTCACCTTACATCTAGTTTTTTTTTCTTGTTGTGTTGCTACTTATTATTATTATTTTTATTTTCTATTGATTGATTTTGATTTGTTTGAAGTGAGTCAACATTGTCGCAAAAAAATACCTTAACTGAGAAATTTTTAAACTGAATGCAAGTCACACACTGATCAGAAAATTTATGATTAAAATGTTGTATAATTTTTTTTAAGGTTGAAATGTTTGCATTTAATTATCGAATGATACATTAAGCCACTATTTTCCACATAAATTTATTGATGGATGATTTGAATGATGGACGTGTTTTTCTACACTTTTTTTTATTTTATGGGTGACAATTGTAATGAAGATAGAGATGCACTTTAGATAAAAGCTCGATTAATTGATTGATTTCATATTTTTTTTTATTTGATATATGAAGCAAACAGCATCAAGAATTAATTGAGTCTTTTTTGGTTCAAATTGATGATGAAATGTCAATTTTAATTTCAATTTATACCACTTTTTATATTTTTTCTATTTTTTTTCTTATAAAATTGTTATTTTAATGCCTCAGTTGTATTAAAAAAATAATTTTTATCATAAAATATGTTTTCTACATATCACAAATCATCAATGAAAGACATTTAATTTAATTTAATTTCAATTTTATTTTCTTTTAACTGATTAGTTTGTTTTTTTCTTATTATTTATATTTTAATTTACGTATTTAACGTTTTTTCCGTTTAATTTTTAAATTTTGATTCATTTAAAAAGTATTTAATTTTTTCACTGAAAATAGTTTTTTTTTCGAAATTCAATGAAATTTATGTCATTTTATTATTTACAAAAGATTTAAAGGAATAAAATTTCCATACAAATAATTTTTTTTTCCAGTAGACTAGTCACTGATAGTAGAAATGATCGACTAAAGTCTGAACAGAAACTGAAGTTGGTGTTGAGCTGTTGAAATTAAAACGGTGTATTATTTTGATACGTGTAGAAAAAGAAAGCTTTTCCTGTTGACATACAACACAAGAACGTTACTAAATGATATGAGTCATATTTATAAGGAAAGCGACAATCTAACATTCAGTTTTCCTTTGAACTTTTTTTTTATATTTTATTCTCAGTATATCAAAGAATTTTTCTCTCGAATTATCATCACAATACATTTATACAGTAAATGATAATAAAAATGAAAAAAAGTACAGTTCACACCCAATGTCGGTGTTTTTTGCTCTCTGTATTTATTCAAAGTTAGTGTGGCATAAGGACTCTCCCATGATACAGCATGCGTTTATTTACAAAATTGTTGACTGCTTTTATACGGTTTTGTATTTAAAACAATGGGAGTTCCTTCAGCTGATGAGCTTTTAAATGAAAGTAATGAAATTTTATGAGAGAAACATCGCATGGAGAGAAGAGAATTTTGATGCTGGAAAATTTCGATATACAAAGCTTTTATACAAATTTCAAATTATTTGCGCCAAAATTTTTTCGTTCTCATACTTTAAATGTAACTTTCATTTGGAACAAGTAATTAAACGAAAAAAATACATTTTTCACCTCATTACAATGACTTGTAATAACTTTTTCCAGAACAAGTTCAAACATTTTCATTTTTTTCCATTGAGTTTTTTCTTTTATTTAGGCCGCGACAAATGAATTTCAAAAGTTTTGTCCGATGCCCCTTTTGAAAAGTCAAAAAAGACGTGGGGCATAAAAAAAAAAAAATTTTTTTTTGAACAGGATTTTCAATTGAAAATTCATGTTTTTTAGAAAATTTCAACAATTTTTAAGTAATCATTACGTTATTGTGGTGAATTAGCCTGAAAAAAGCTAAATAAACCAAAAAAATCCAATTGAAATTCCTTTTGCAAAATTTTAAAATCCAAAATTTTTAACGGTCAAATTTTTTAAAATAGGTTTTTATGGATTTCTGAGTGATTTCTTTGTAAACCTTACAAAAAACATTCTCAAAAGGCAATTAATTAAAAATGTAAGCAATTATACGTCTGTTATTGGTATTATTTGAAAGAAATTGCCTTAAAAACATAATCTGCAAGAAGAACTTTTTTTTTTTTTTTTTGCCCCCCCCATCTAACATGTTATTGGATTAGGACAAAACTTTCGATTTTCATTTGTCGCGGCCTTACGTCATTTAATGAAACGTGCTCAGATGAATTTCATTCACGTGTGACTTGTTACAAATACATGTCAGTATCATGCACTTGGGACAAATACTGACTTTTCTTAAAATTCTTTTATTTTCTTGAAGAGTTGCTTTGAATTGGAGTGAAATAAGTTTTTCAAATAACTTTTGTTATATTATTTTTATTATTATATTTACTAAGTTCAAATTAAATAGCTTCAAGTTTAAATTGAAAAAAGGAGAAATGATCCTTAATGACATTCAAAAGCGCATTTTTTTCTTAATTTAAAGTAACCCGCAAGGATAAACTCACTATGCATACGATGTTCTTGGCTTGGCGGTTGCTTAACATTTTCGGCATTACTGGATTTTTATGCAAAAAATGCGAATATTGTGGTTGTAAAAAATAAAACTTGCAGAAACCTTTTTAACAGCAATGGTTACTTTATCCATTGAGTCTATGACTGTTTACCACACAATTGCTCAAAAATTGGTTTTTTACCTCACAAAGTTCTTTGTTCAATATTTTAAAATGCGGGGGTTATAATTCATCTAATTCCTGAGTTTGACTGAATTCAAATTCTAGCACAATCCTAAATGTGTCTTTAATTTGATTGATTTCAATTTAGCTTATTTTACACATTAACTTAACAATACTAATTTACTGTGACGTCAGTTACTTTTCATTTTAAGGCGTTGGCTACAACATGGCGATTTTAATCGGGTTACCAAATGTAGGGTTTCGCATCATTTTTTACAGTGGTAGCTTTTGTTGTTTGGCTTAAGTATGGTTTGCGTGGCTAGCCATGGCGTTAATGACGAACAAAACTTTAAAATTTCACTTATATTGAAATTGATTATATACGATTTGTGAAATTTGAAATATGAAAAATCTTTGTAAAAAAAAACCTCTTAATAGCCAAAATAACAGTTTTGTGAGAAGCTTTCAAACAGACCGCAAAAGCGCCAAAATTAACGTATTTTTTCAATTCTACTGCAAAATGAACTTGTAATAAAAAGTTAGACTCAAAGAAACGCGTTTCACATATTTTCAAGCAAAATAGTATAAATGAAATTAGAAATTAAAAAAAACGTTTCTGCTGTCAATGTTAAAGAGTTTTAAGCTTATTATTTGGATTGAAATATGTCGTTTTAACTAACGTGTCTTGACCTGATAACTCAAACGTGGGATGATTTCAAGAAAACCTTAACTTTAATTAAAATTTTATAAAAATATTCATCATCCAAATATGTGGGAAGCTCGTTGACCGAGTTGGTAAAGTGGCTGGTATGATTGGTAAGAATCCAAAAGTTCGAATCCAGTCCTGGACATGAAAATGAATTTGTGTTTTTTTTGTGCCCAAGTTTTTACTGAAATTACATGAAAATCCTCCTGGGATTTTAAGGGGCGTTGAGTGAAACCTGAGGGTGACTGAATCGGATGACAGTATAAATTGTAGGTCACACTATAGATAACAGGCGCTTACTATGGAAGTCTCGGCTGAAGTAGTATGAACACAATAGGACCAGGGTCCGCGATAGAGCTTGTTCATATCTAATCTAATCTAAATGTTTAAAGCTCAATGAAATTTCATTCATATTGAAATCAAACATTTAAGTAAATTAGCATGAGTTGAATAGAGTTGTTTACAAACTTAAAATATGCAACCGGATGCAACGAAATTGGTCATAAAAATATTATTTGATATTTTTATTATCCATGGATGTTTTCTTTCTTTTTAAATTGAATCTCAGTGAAGTCTGAAAAAAATATGAAATTCTAATATGTAATACTGTCACTAGCCTAAATTTTACGACGAACTGATTGAAGGTGAATTTCATCGCAATAATTTTTTCTGCTTCTCATCATAGCCACCCCTAAACTCATGGTATTTGAAATATATGTTAAAAAGCGGGACATTTCAGTTGCATTTATCATGATATAAGTTACTTGTTGTAATGGTACATCCTTTGGATGATGATTTCACAGCGTTTTTCACATAACTATTTTATTTGTTTTATCACTTTCATAGCACATTATGACTATTCACTATTGATTTTACGTACACATAAAGCGTTTTTTTATATTTATTCAAATCACTTGTATCCACTGTACCTTTCTTGACCAGATCTTTTATAAAATATTCTTTTATAAAACAGCGAGTTTCGTTGTTTTTCTTTCTTAAAATTCTGTGTAGATATCGTCGGTTTTTTAAGTGAAGATTGTCTAAGAAATCGTCGGAAACTTTAGATCAAAATCCAAATTAAATATATAAAAAAATCTCATATATATTATTCTAAATCAAATTTACGTTTCATGATATACACACAAAAAAAAAATTAGCTCCAAGCCTTATTTTAAATTATTGCAGATATTGCAAGGAAATCGATTCCATAAAAATCAAACGTGTATGGATTATTTTCATAACATTTGTATTTTGATCATGGCATACTCTTACTATAAAAATGTTATGTTATCATAGGTCAGGTTACCTTATTTTCGTTTGGTTTAATATACATTTATGAAGTTGAATCACAAAATGTTTTTATGATGAAATGTTCAATTTAACATTATTTTGATGCAATACTCACCTAAAAAGAGAAAAATAAAAGAAAATGTTTGATTAAAATTGATTATGGAAAAACATGTTATTATTCAAATTTTTTCGCTATAAATTATGTAGTAAAATGTTTCAATAATTGACAATTCAAAGTTTAAATTGTAAAAAAAAATGATTACATGGCCAAAAATGCAATAAAATCTAAAATTATTCATTTTTCTGTTCAAAGTTAATGTATAGAAATGTGACGTCAATGATGTCCCCAATACTTTTTACCTACACGCATAACAATATTTTTTTGTAAAATTAATTTACTTTAATGTTTGGGAAAAATAAATCAAAGAACAATTTTGTAGTTTGAGCAAGTGTCAAGAAATGCAAGCATAAAATTAGTTTAGAAAATAAGTATTAAATGCTTTTGTCTCCTCAGTAAAGTATTTTAGAACTTATATTAAACAAGAAAATAGTATGCGACTAGATTTGTAATAAAATTTATTATGTGTGCAATTGTTGGTCATCTGTCAGTTCTCTAGTAATCTCTGTATGATTTGCATTTATAGAGCAAATAATTAATTGAATTTGTCTATATTTTCACGTTTATTAAGGTCTGATTCTGTAGTGGCGACATATTTTTATTAATTATTATGTGTACCATACAGCTAAAAATAGATTTAAATAATAAAATTTGAAATAAATAAATAAATATGTGAATTTTTAATGTTTTTTTTTGGTTGTTTGTTTATTTTGTTCAGTAAAACAATAGAAATAATATTTTAATATTTTAAGAGACAATGAAAATTTAATGCATCGAGAATGCATTTAAATTAAGTAGACTTTGATTTGATTGGGCAATTGTGTAACAAATAATAGGTATTTAAAATTGGGTGGACAAGCATTGTTATTTTTAATGATATGAATTTATGAGTTTTTTTCTGTGAGTGTGAGTTTGATGAATTTTAAATAAAATTTGATTTTGTTTAACTATTTTTGATTTTACTTGCAATTTAATTTTTTTAAAAAGTGCATCTTAGCTTTTTAGCTTTTAGCAGTAGTTTCCGTGATTTCTGACTTGGCTTCGTAGTATCTTAGTTTTTGGCTATTTCTTTGCTATTAATTAGTCCTCATGATTTCTCAGTTTTCGACTTATCCTTGTAGTTTTTAAGGTTTCGGTTAGTCCTCGTCGTTACTTAGCTTTTGACTTATCCTTGCAATTTATAAGGTTTCGGTTAATCCTCGTCGTTAATTAGCTTTCGACTTATCCTTGTAATGTTTAATGTTTCGGTTAGTCCTCGTCGTTTCTCAGCTTTCAGCTTATCCTTGTAATTTTTAATGTTTCGGTTTGTCCTCGTCGTTACTTAGCTTTCGACCTATCCTTGTAATTTGTTAGCGTTTGATTAATCCTTGAAATTTTCTTTGCTTTCGGTTAGTCTTCGTCGTATCTTTGGTTTCAACTAGCCCTTGTAATTGCTTAGCATTCGAATCATTGTAGCCTCTTAGCTTTCGACTAGTCTTCATAATTTCTTCACTTTAACCAGTTTTCGAAGTTTTTGTAGCTTTCAACTTGTTCTTATTGTTTCTTAGCTTTCAACCAGAACTGGTAGGTTCATAACTTTCCTTCTAATACACTTAAGTATTTCAAATATTTTTTTTTTTTAATTTATTTTGAAAATCGAAATAAAAATCACAATGATAACCAAGCAAATCATTTGTTCCGTACATAAAAGACACAATGCTAATGATTATACAGAAGCAAAGTGTCTTTCATGCACAGAGCGAGCGAAATGTAAATTCTTACCTAACATGAGGTCCTTGAGCAGAGGTTTGTGAAGCAATATACGCCATTATATTCCCTTTTCAAGCCAAATTAATTCTTTAAATCTTTTCATATTCATAAAAACTTAAATCAAATTTTCTTATATTTTTCTTTAATTTCTTTTAAATCACTTTTTCTCATTTGAATACTAAAAATTCATAGAAAATACGTCAATAGAGTAAAACATTTTTTTCACACCACAAAAACTTAATATTTTTTCATATTTTTTTTTTAACAAAAATCATGTATTAGAAAATTTAAATAAATAAAATTTTTGTTGTAAATACATTTGATTTTCTTCTTTGCAGTAAGTAACGCGGGATAAAATACAGATTTTTGATACAATTTTTGCAAATTATAATTAGCACAGATTCATACCGTTGTCGCTAAATGTCTTTTTTTCACATACAACCATCACTATATTTATATATATTTATTTGATTAGCAAGCCACAATTGAATTCGAGATCAACAAAATTCAAATAATTTTTACAATTTAAATCGTATTCAAGTTGTTCCTGTCTAAGATTTTCATGAATTCACATTAAAACACACAAAATTTTATTATGATGATAATTATTATTATGAGCGGTATTTTATACAGCACAATTTTTCACATACAATCATCATTATTATTTCAATAAAAAATTGAATTCGGATCAATTCAATTTAACTTTTATGTAATTGGTTGGATTTTTTGGTGAAAAATCATCTTGTTTCACTTCATTCATCACCTTATGAGATAATAATTTTTTTATTTTTCTTTTTATTATTTAACGTTGTGTGATAAGAATAGAATTGAAGAAATTTAATTATTCATTATTCACATAATTTTTTTTTTGTTTTTTTTTGCACCCAATAAACTTCAATAAACGTATTTTAGTTAAATTAATTGTCCGGTCACTGTAGACGCGTGTGTTTTATCTCCGGTCTCACAATAAAAAACTGTAGTAATTGAATTGAAAGAGGAAATATGAACGTTCAACACTCTTTAAAAGTCACTTTTTGTATGTGTGTTTTTCTAACTAAATGTCTTATTCATTTTTTGTTGCGATGCTAAACACTTCTCATAAAAGTATACAAATTTTATTTTTTTTATGAAATTGTGAGTGCGAGTGCTTATGATGAGAAAATTTCATACATGTTTTATTTATTTTTTGTTTATTTCAAAAGTGTCTCATGAAATTTTTTTTCTTTACTTTGAACGTCTGAGCACTTTAAACAATATATGTTTTTTTTTTATTTTTTCATATTAATAATTTTACACAAAAAAAAAACGAAGACTGACGAGCGTAAATAATAGAAAACTAACTTTGTTTTTTTTTAAATTTATTTTACGTATTTAAAAAAAAAATAAAATAAAACTCTTAAAATTTATATAGCTTCAAAGAAGAAAATTTGTCGTATACTCTCAAACAGCTGTTACACACGTGACATTACTGAGCTCTGTATATTAGTAACGGGATGGCGACACATAATTTTTTGAACATTAATGTTATGTACAACAGATTTTCATCTCAGATCTTGTCTTGTAAATGAGAGATTGAATGAAAGTGTTCAATTGTTAAATGAGAGAAATTTGTGAATTAAGCGCCAGGAAGATGTTAAATTTTGTAAAAATAATCAGTACGAATAAGTGGAGGGACTCGACTTGAAATCCAAAGCAATGTGCTTTTAATGAATTTCTCATTTAGATGCAGTGATGTATTAGACGTCAATTAGGGTCTCAAACCAAGAATCTTAGAGAAAAATTGCCCTGTAGCTCAATTTTTGATAATTTTTATTCTAAAGAAGTAAATCCAATGTTCACCCAACACATCACAACAAACAAACCACTGTCAAAAAACCGTATCTTAAAATTTTATTATTAGTCTTATAATACGATTGTGCTAAAAATATATTCTAATATTTTTAGAATAATAAAATAATTTAATAACGATTGTCTGAGACACACACACACACACACACACTAAAATTTCAACAATAAAATTCAAATTAAAATAAAACATTATATTGCTCTTTAAAAGTGTGAATGAGGAAATTATTATGCGGGTTTTATTGATGATCATCATCATTACCGTCATGATCCATGAAGAGGAAAAAAAATCATTAAAATCATAATAATAACTCAGTGGTCGGATGCAGTCATTTCAACCTGGCTAATGAATGATGAGATATAAATATAAATTTATATGGGGAAGAAAAAAAAACACACACACGTTTTGTTCTGTTTTTATAATAATAATAATAATTTAAAAGAAAATTTTGTGTTGATGACGATGTTTTACATGTGAAACACGCGTTGTACTTTAACAACTTTATTTAATACATTTTTTTTATTATAATAATATTATTCTTACATTTTTATTTTATTTTTTTTATATTTGACAGATATTGGTATAAACGTTGACGCTTTGACATGGAGAACTGGACTTATATTCTAGAACTTGCACTCGCGACAATCAAACTGAGGGCTCAAATACACTGTTCGAGGTCTCAGGATCAAGAATGACAAAAGTGGTTTTTCCCAACTTTACTCTCTGACAGTTAGCTCATTTATCTGAATATCAAAACCACTCAAGTAAGTTTTTCAGTTGTTCAACACTTTTTCATGCAGACGATTCGGCAAATTCTCAACCGAACAGGACATAATATAATTAAATAAAATAATAACCTGACAAAAATATAAGTGGATAAGACAAGAACTTCTTATTAAGAGTCATATCGAATGTGTAACAAATTACACCAAAAACCTTGTACCAAAGATCAAAAGGTTTCAAATTAAAATAGCGATATTGAATCTCTTTCCCGGTTCGAAGAATTCGTAAACGCAAATTATCGTTTCAAAAACAGAATCTCAACAGTAATTGACGCGAAATTCTAAAATGTGGAAATTGTATTCGCATCACTTTCAGCAACAACTCTTTTAACAACTTGTTAAAAATGCCATTATTGCTGTGGCTATTGAACTTATTTCGATTACTCATGGTCCTCAACAGTAGCGTAACTAGGGTGAAGCAGGTGGAGCAGCTGCGCCAGGCGCCAGAAAAAGTAAAGGGCGGAAAAATTTGACAGACGAAATTTTTAAATTGGTAGAAATAAAACCAGAGCTATATTTGCATAACAATAAGAAAAAAACTCAACAAGGTCTTAACCTTTTTCTTATATTCTTTAAGGGATATTTTGTTTTAGAACATTTGCCAAAAACTCAAGGTTTTGCCAGGCATACTTCCATTTTACGTTTCTTTTAAAAATGTTTTTTTTTGTGTTTTTGGTCATTAGACTTATTTAATAATCTCAAATTAAATGATGAGCAATTTATATGTAACTTTCATTGTACGTCCCTCTCTTTCTGGTCAACTTGCTCTCTCTGTCTTAAATGAACACTCTCTAAATGCGGGGCTGCAAAGCAAAGGAGTACTTATTTGATATCTATCAACAAATCCCCTCCCAAATCGACTCGATTTTTTTTTCTCTCTTTAAAATAGTTATATATCGCTGTTTTATATAGATATCAAATTCTCCACTGTTTTCATTTAGTCAGGGTTGAATTCAGACAGAGATAGCTGGTTGACGAGAACGAAAAGATAGTCACGTTATATTTCACTTCATCAAGGTTGAGTTGTTTTGAAGATGGCTAGTTAAGGAAAAAGCAAGAGAGAATGAAGATTTACGTATAAATAGATGCTTTAAATTCATAAGTAATTTTCATAATAAGTAGAAAATTTAAAACAATTTTCTAAATCAGAATAAGTATGAAACGTTGTTTTAAAGGAAAATTTTTGATTTTCGAAATCAATGCGACAAGATTGTGTAATCTGGCTTTAGTGAGTGAAAAAGGTTAAAGAAAATACTGAGTTTGAAAAAATGGATTTTGACACCTTGATCGATGCTCGCAGTTCAATTTATTATATGAAAGAAAATACAAAACTTATTTTTTTGGAGGGGGGCGGCTATTTTGATTTTGCACCACCCTTTAAAAGTGCTAGGTACGCGACTGGTCCTCAATCAAGAAAGGTCATATCTCTCATTAATAAACGGCCAAATGACTTGCATTGCTATTTAATCAAGAAAAAGAACTGAGTTGCTGAATGTTCTTGGTTTACAAAATCTAAAACCTCTTCTATTGCCTCATTTTCGGCTAACAAAATAATATACAAAGCACTTCACTTCTTATGGAATCTTCTTCTTCACATGAAGTTAAATTTACTTTTTTCAGTTTATTCAATTGTTTAAAAATAGATGACATATTGAATTTTATTGAACATGCAATCTCGTTTAGTGATGACAAAGAAATAAAAGTTTGGTCTTAAATTCGTCCATGAAAACTTGAAAAGCGTGTCGAATATGCATCTTTTGCAAATAAAATTGATTACTCTTATTTAAGTTATAAAAAAAGCCGTAAATTCAATTAAAATTAAGCTCCTTAATCAATTTATAACGGTAATTGAATATAAAACAAAGTGATTTGAGTCACTTTGGTTCATTTGATACATTTTAATCCAAAAATTATTAAAGAAAAATTATGCGATACTTGATAACTTTTTCAATGATTTTGATCTTCATTGTTCTCAAGTTTGAAGTTAAATCATTTCCAATTTCACCACAAGAGAAAAGTGATGAAGAAGAAAATACAAGCAGGAATTTGATCGATTCCAAAGTTCGAGCATCTACTAAATCAGGGAAATCAAGGTCAGCTGAACGTAAACATCATTCAAGTCATTCTAAGGCAGATAAAGTTGGTTTTGATGGGTTTTCAAATAAACAAGAAGAAGATACATTGATAAGTACAACAATGGAACCGAAATCCGATATGATAACCATGGAAGAAATTGAAACGATTTCAACCACGTCTGCTAATGAGGATGTTAATATTCAATACGGTATTACACAAACTGAAAATCCTCAGGTAGAGGAAATAATAAAATATGACGAATCATCCGAGAAAGAAGTTACGAAAAACGACATGTCCTTGAACCCAAGTGACGCTGAAAACGAAGAAAGCTCAACATCACAAGTAACACCTCTACAAGATGAAAATATAAGATCTGACATTAAACAATTTGGAGAGTCAAATAGTGGATTTTACGATTCTCCTGGAAATGATTCACCTGCAAATTCAATTGAAACGAAAATCAAACCTGAACTTATGATTCAAACACCTGTTCCGTCAATGGAAATTGTTGATCCTTACGCTATTAAAATCCCTACGACAGTTCAACCTGTTGAGAGTTTTGATACAGCAATACCAAACCAACCTTCTGAGAGCCTTTTTACGGAAAACATCTTCGATATAAATTCAAAAGATGATCAAATGCCAAAAACGGACTTATCAAACGTATTATCTGAAGCAACTGGAAATTTAATAAACAAGATCCAAAAAACAATTGCTGAAGATTCAAATGTATCAGTTGCTCCAATTGCTGATAATCAAATCATCATTTCATTAGATCCACTAACTTCTAATACTAGAGGTAATCAAATATTTCCAGCAAATAATGCAAATGAAGCTTCTGCAATGATGAAATCCTTGAAAGCATCACCCCAACTTGAAGTCATGCAACCGGGAGTGACTAACTTTCATTATAAGGATGAAAATAAAACTATTGATGTGCAAAGAGGGTCCCTTGGCAATCTCCAACAAGGTGGTAATCATGACGTTCAACAGACAGTGAATTCCCATCTAGCAAAATTAATTGATAGCGTTTTCTGGCAAGTTCGTCACTTTGTCCATGAAAAACTTTCACAAGGCCTCTATGATTTAGCAGGTGTCCTGATGCAACAAATTCATGCGAAGATATTTGAGACCATGAATTCCGGTCTACAACTTTTAACAGGTCACGGTGTCCCAATTGCCATGCAAAACCAAGACACAATCCAAATGAGAAGTTTTGTTCCAGAACAGCAACCAGCTCTCATGTTACATTGATGACCATGTGCCTGTAAATGTGTCACATAAGGGATATAAAAAGTAAATTTTATTCCATATTTAACCACAACTAAAATAATTTCATTTCATGCTTTAAAATGTGCTGTAAATTCAAATAAAACTATAAATTCAACAGAAAATCCCTGTTGTTTTTTTTGACAGACGATACACATACACATGTGAATGAAAAAACCACATTTTGTGTCTCTTCATCTACTTTTCACATACACACACTCACACATTTAGTCCTTAAATATCTCAACGTAAAATAAACAATGTTTCAGTCAAAATCTCACGTGATATGTTTTTACTCTAAATATCTTCTAGTTCACATTTTACCAGTCATCATGTCACAATATATATTTTTAAAGGATTCCAGTCTGGTTACTTCAAAATAAAGGAAGATAAAATTCCGATTAAAATGTAAAAAAAAAATATTATAAAATAAAATATAAAAGGAAAATTGTATACGAATTGTCGCATTGCGCAATGAATGACGTCATACAATGAAAAAAAAACGGACATACTATCATGAATATCTTCGTATTTTCATATCCAACTGTAAAGAATTTGTTTCAAAACAGAATTCATAATAAAAATAATAATAATAAAAACGTAATACTATCAAAGGTGGTACAATTTCATACTCCGACTGAATAAGAAAGAAAATCACATGGATGCTGTGACATTTTACCGTTAAATTTCAAATTTTCACTTCAATACTTTTGAACATGAGAGAAAAGAGAAAAAATAATTTTGGTACAAAAAATTTAACCCAATGCACATTTCAATTTTAAACACGACATCTGTGAATCGATAGTTAAAATTGATATTCAAAAAAAATTTCTTTAATTCCGTTTGTGCATTGCATACCTCTGAAATTTATTTTCTGTTAAATTTAAAAAAAAATAGTAAAATGAAAATGCAACAAAAAAATTTTTACAGAGAACAAATCGTATAAAGAAGAAATGAATAATTCAATTCATATAAAAATGTTACATTTATGCAATAATAAAAAGAAAATGCATGATTTTGCATTTATTTCTCTTTATGTATCATATGTTTTATTTATCAAAGTAAATATGAAATATGGAAAATGTTGTAAAGAAAACTTATATATGATTTTAAATATTTTATGTTTGAATCATCTTTGATGCATATTAGAAAATATTGAGCTACAATATGCATATTACAATTTCACTGAATTTGAGGAAAAAAACTAAATGATAGTTTAATTTGGATTCGTTACACTGTTAGTTGAAAATGCCCCGTAAACCACCCTAAAATTTTAGCGTTTTACGAAAATCGAATATTTAACGGTACATGGCAGTGTAAGTACCTTAAAAGGTCCTGTCAATCCAGGAGGTTTTCAACTAAGTGTGTAAGACATTTTTCTATGAAATTTTAGAGCTCAATGAAAATGATATAAACAATTATCTTAAATTTATACCTCAAGCGCTCACTTTTCTTGGAAAGAATATTGTTTTTTTTAATGATATTGCAATTTGTCTTAAACGAAACGAAGTCTTATTTTCTATCATTTAATAATAAATGATCTATCATAGGAGTAAAAATTAACTTATTAAATGCCATTTGACAAAACTTTTGGATTACTTTCTTTAACTTAAAGTTTAAAAAAACATATGGGACTTGAATAAAGTTGCGGATTCGCTGGTCATGGAAAACACGCAGGTCATCAAACCAGTAGATGGTGAAAAAATCCGTGGGTCGCCAAAAATTAAAAACGTCAATGGCACGATTCTGCGGACACTGCAATGATAATCTGAGAAACCTAGTTTTTATCCTGCTAACCTAAAAATCGCCTTCTTTATCTAGCCTTAACCGTCCGTTCAGCGATAATTTTTTACCCTTACTTTCAGGGACGGGGTCTGGCCACACCCCTAACTATTTTGAGTAAACAATCATGTTTTTGTAAGTTTTAGGCAAAAGTAACCTTAAGCAAAGTTGTAGAGAATATTATAAGCTGCAACTTTGCTCAACTGACCAAGTCGATATTTCATTAAACAGGAGGCCAAGAATAACATCTAGGGGCTCATATTTCAGTTTTTGAGTAAAAAATCATCCCAAAACAGAAAAATTAGAACATAATTGCGTTTCTGTCGCTGAACCGAGGGTTAAACTAAGGCTTACGAACTTCAAAGCTTTATATTGATAGCCCAATACACTGACCACTACAGTCAGGGACCGAAGGTATTGATGATTAAGATCGGGTTAAGCCACCTCAGTCAATTTTGTCATGAGATTTTTGTGAGCAAAAGTGTTTCAAGATGTATTGCAAGGTCAATTATGAGTTAAAAGAAGATGAATAGAGAAATTACTATTATTTCAATTGTAACATTTTTTTCTTCACTCATTCTTACCATTGTCTAATATTCCCATACATTTCTTTTCATGTAGTTGCAAGATAAAAGTGCGATTACTCTGCTAGTAATAACAGGATAATGGAAAAATTGCAATAAAAATAATGTCATATAATGGAAAATATTATCAAGAAGAAAAAGGAAATGAAACACTTGAGGCAAATTTTCAAGTAAAAATAATAATAATAAAAGAAATAATAATACTAATATTATTGTAGCCCATAAGGAATTGCTAAACAGTAAGTAAATTATCTTATGGTTAGTTGTTTGTTTAAAGAAGCAAACGTTTGCTAAACAAATGTAATTGAGCGTGTGTTTATGGTTTGCCTTGTTTTTCAAGTTGTTCTGAAATTATTTATTTTATAAATGAATGAATAAGAAATAAATGTTAATTTGCAACTTTTGTATGAATGAAAATGTTTTTGTTTTATGTATTTGAATGTTTAAGCGAACTTGAATTTTCCATTAAAAACAGAGACCTTATCTCACATTTCATGCTTTAATGGGTTAACAGTCAAGTTTATTTTTTTATATAAAATTTCATTTTTCAAGATACCACATCAGTCCTTTTTTCACAGTCACATAAGAGTTTTATGTCCATTTATTTTATACCGTAAAGCACCTCATTATTCTTTCACTAAGCTCCACATACTTTATTTGTTCACTGTTTCTCGTGTTTTTATTCTCATTTTTTTCAGTGTTCTTTGAAGACAAAAAAAAAAGAAAAATACTAACAGAATTGTGAAGTAATTTTAAATTAGATGTAACGAAAAAACCTTAGAATGAAAATTTTATTCTTCTGCTTTTCTTATTTATTTCATGTTTTACACGAGAAAATAAATTTACTGCATCATAAAAGAAAAGGTTCATTATGATGTTTCTGCAATGCAATAATTTAACTTCAGTTGTATGATTTTTATTCATTTATTAAGTTTTTTTTTAAAGGAAATGCCACAAATGTAACATTTATTTCTTCTCTTCTCTTCTCTTCTCTTCTCTTCTCTTCTCTTCTCTTCTCTTCTCTTCTCTTCTCTGCTCTGCTCTGCTCTGCTCTGCTCTGCTGTACTCTTCACTTCCAATCTAAATCAAATCTAAACCTTTTTCAAAAAAGCAACAAATTCGGTATCGTGTCTTTTTTAATTCAGAATATAGTTTTTTCATAAATTTAAAACGACACACAAAACCAAGTAACCCGTGATTAATTAATATCATTTAAAAGAACTAACAAGACATCGTTACAAATTTATCACTCTGATAGTATCTTTCACATTATTGAATAGGCACCTTAAGTACAAATAACAAATTTTCATGAACCTGTAAATTTTGTTGGCAAACACTGTAAAAATGGGATACGACACAAAAAATGTAAAAAAAAATCAAAACTTGTAAAGAAAAATTATGGATTTTAAAAGTTTGTCTTTCGTCATAACATTTTTTAAAATTTATATTGTCTCCTTCACAAAACCAAACTTCATTTTTTTATGTTGAAAGAAAATATTGATGTGAAACATTGTTTGCCTTAACTTATTTGTATTGTTTATGAGAGTAAATGTTTGAAAGTTCTTCGTGTTTCATTTATATTTAAAAGTAAAGTTTTACAAGCAAAGTTTTTTACTGGTAATGAAACTGATAATTTTGTGTTGAAAATAAATGCTTACTTGTGAATTACCTCACTTGTCATTCTGACAAATTAAAATTAATTTATAGTGATTGAAGTAATTTCGAATTTACGTGACATCATGTCAAATGCAATGTTCAATTTCATTTAAAACTTAACCAATTTTAAATTTTTGTTTTTATCAAACTACTGAATTTGGGCATAAAATGTTCCTTTTTTCATTGTCACATTAAAACAATTGACCCGGAATTGACAAAGTGTAATCTCAGTATAAATATTTGCATTAAAAAAGGAGACTGCACTTTAATTTTAATACCAGGCATACTCATGCTCAAATGAGCAATTGAGCAACTGTATTATAAAGATAAAATACAAATAATTTTTTGTTCTCATTGATGAATTTCTATCATGGTGTGATACTTTGTAAGAGAAAGTGTTAGATGAATGTTTACTTTAGATCAACAAAAGGAATTATTTTCTCTTCTCGGTTTTGAGTGTATTTGCATATAAAATTTTGCGAGCTGTTCATGTAAAAGTAATTCAAAATAAATGAAGTGTATGAATGAGAGATTGTAAGAAATAGTTCAGATATGAGGTGTTGCAATAATTTTTTAATTTTATAAATTAAAAATTTAGTAAAAAATAAAATGCTACAAATAAAAACTTGATAAACTGGACTGGATTGAATCAGTATTTTTGTCTGTATGTGATTTTGTATAAGGTGATTTCAATGAAAAATACCCCATGGAGAGGATTTTATTTCTTGCCAACTGGGATTAACAGAAATAATTGAGAGAATCTTGAATGGGTTGGATTACATAAAATTAAGCAGTTCTTTTACTATTTTTATGACTGAGTGAGCCACATTGTATGAATGATCTCAAAAACTTTTTCTATGCTATATCTATAAATATTCTATATTTTAAAAACCCATTTGGCATTGTTCATGATACTTACGGCCCAAAAAAGTTTACAAAAACCTTTTCGAACTCAGAACAAAAAATTTGACTTTTGCTTCAGGAAAAAAAAACCATGTTTTTATAATATTCAGGTCAAAGTGATGTAAGCCAAAGTTCGAGAGAATATGTCAAGCTTCAACTTATTCGCAACCAGAGAAGTGCTTTAATTGTAAAAGAGCTACTTCAAAACGTGTCTTTAATTGAAAACTCAAATGCACTTTCATTCATCATTCAATTTACAATTTCATACTTTTTTTATTTGTTTACTCATACCAACACCAAACTTGATTATTTTTTTCAAAAAAATTGTATTTTTTCGTATCAGGTATAAGCATTCTCAATTCACAGTCATCTGAAACATCTCAAACAAAAATGTCACAAAAATATAATTTTTCGTCTCTTCTTTGCGCCTTTTTCCTTTTAATATCATTACCGGCTTCATTTCAAAATCAAACAAATAATTCACAAGTCCCAATAAGAACGTGTGAAAAAGATGATTATTCTGAATCCAAGCTCCTTGAATTGCTTGGAGTTCAGCAACCAATAAGTGACTGTACTGAAAATGAGAAACAAGAAATGCAAACGCTAATTAAAGATATTTTTAATTCTACTGACACTCAAAAAGTTCAATATTTGACAGTTGATCCGCCCAATGCAACTAAAAATGTAAGTGAAAGTGAAAATGAAAGTCACAACATGAATTGTAGTGGATCAGGGAATGATGAATTAAAACACACTTGTTGCCCTGTTGGTAAATGGCCTGATAAAGATGGGATATGTCAGTCTCTTTTTAAATGAAGATCAATAAAAAAAAATTAATGATAATGAATTGAAATGAAATGAAATGAAATGAGAATAAATATGAAAATGTTATCAATTATAGGAAAAAAACAGTCTTTGTTAGTAGCTCATAGTAAAATGTTGTTTCAATACAATTATTTTGTTGTTTTTTTATTAATTTTAATTGTCTTAATCGCTCTGATACTGCAGACTCGAATTACCTCTCTGAAGTGAGAGACATGATTTGTGGTAGCCTGGGTTTGCAGGACATTAAACAATCGTGTTGCCCTGTAGGTCAATGGCCAGACAACAATGGAACTTGTAAATCGCTCATTCATTAAAAGAAAACACTTTACTTATGTAATTTTATTGAAAATAAATTTAAAATTAAACTTATAAGTGAAAAACTTTGTATGTTAAGTTTTTGCGCCACAGTATTTTATTTTTTCGTTGTCATTTTTTTTGAATTAAATCAAGTTAGTACTTGAATTCTGCTCCTCATTGAACCGATCAAATCCTGGTAAACTGCCTCGATTCAATTTCTTTTGCATGAAAACGTACATTGCAACAGCAGCCAAACTTAAAACCGTGAGAACACTCAAAACAATCGCAACTTTATGATGACTCTCCAAAGTCGCTTCCTGGACAAGTAACGTTTTCATGAAATTTTCATCAACATACTCATCAATATCGTAATCTTCCAAATCAGGGTCAAGATCTGTGCCATTAACTCGGATTGTTTCATTTGAAAATGGCTTAAATTCATCTGGAATACACCAAATCCCGGCAATTGTATTGAAATTTTCGATATCGGCAATACTTGAGGTAACTTTACGCAAACGAATTCCAAGGGTTTTGAAGGTATCCATTAATTTCATAAGAAAATCACATGTCCAATGTGTTTTTGAGAGTTTAATTGTATCTAATTTTGGTACTGCATCTTTCAATCCTGCAACTTTGAATTTCAAGATTTCAGTGTCATCCATAGTCAGGGTATCCAATGAATTCAATCCACTTAAATTGGCGAAATCAAGAACTCTAATTGGATTTTTTGAGAGATCCAATTCTTCCAATTTGGCCAAACTCGTGAACGTTCCATTCCTAATATGGCTGATATGGTTGTTGCTCACAACAAGTTTACGTAAATTTGTATATTTATCAAGATCGCCAACTCTCAGCATAATTTGATTTTCATCAAGTGAGAAATACTCGAGATTTTCTTCATTAACTTTGATATCTCTGATACTTGTGAAATTGTTAGCACCCAAATACAGCTCCTCAATATGGAAATCCGAATCAATTTCAATGGATGTCAATTGATTTTTAAGTAAAATAAGACTCAGACCACATTTTCCATAGACATGTGTTGATCGATCGGTACTTGTCATTGTAAATGATCTCAACAAATTGTGTGTAAGACTTACTTTACAAATATCCGTATGATTAAGTCGCAATTCCAGTGTCTCTAATTTATTCAAGGCCAGATCAATCACCTTCAAGTTAGGTAAATTTTCAAATGTATTCGCATCTATGTGATTAATTTTATTTAAATGTGCTCGCACGATCACGAGATTTGGTAGTTGACGGAAGACGGGCTCCTCAAGTGATGTTAAGGCATTTAAACCTAAACTCAAGAATCTGAGATTTGTCAAACCAGCAAACACTTTTGATGTCAGCTGTGAAATTCTATTCATACTCAAGTCCAGTGCTGTTAAATTTGAAGCACCAATAAAAGCGTTATCTTGTAACAATTGTAATTCGTTGTTGCTCACATCCAACTGCTTCAAATTAACTGCTTTTTCGAAAGTTCCAGTGTTGATTGCTTGCAAGGAAGCTCTTGTAAATTTGAGGACCTCCATTTTAGGGAAAAGCTCAAAAATCTTTTTAGGTACATTGAGTAGCATGGCGCGATAGAAGACAATCCACTGACAATCACTTGTTTCATTGGTGCCTGGAACCAAATTGTCAATCAATGTCTCGGATGCATTTGGAATTTCACATCGCAATAACACACGATGATCGTGACTTGCAAGAACTTGTATTGCACATAAACTAAACAATATTCCAAGAGTCAAAAGTGTCGACTTTGAAAACGACATTTTCCTTTTTTGTTACAATTTTTTGGATTAAGTGTTCGTTAAATAACTTAAAATAAATTGATAATTTGTCTCTCTCGTTTCTTTGAGCTGCTGCAATAAAGTGATCTGATCCGTTCCGAACAATAATAAAATTAACACTGAATCCCAGTCTTGATTTGATTTAAAGATGAATGAAATTTACAAAATAAAAAATAAATTGAATGACTGACAACAGCGGTCAAAACATCACAGAAAATATTATGAGAAATATGCGGCTCTCAGTTCACTCAGTGTGGTTTTCTTATCAATAATTTTTTTCTTGTTTCGATGAAAATAATTCATAATTTTTTGATTTCACATAAGAAATTGCATCATTACTCATTGTTTTTTAAACAAAATCATCATTAAACAAGAAATTTATGAGTCGAGATTTAAAAAATTCCGTTTAACATCAAAACAAAATTATCTGAATCAGGGTGAGACCGTGATGACCTTTTGAATAACCCATTGTTATTTATGTTGTTTGATTTGAGTACATTGCGTATGATAAAACGCATTTTAAGAGACGGTTTGTTGTGAGTCCTTTTGTCATTCTTTCATTCTAAGGCCTCTTTATACATACTGAATCATAACCCAATGAAAGTCCAGTAAAAACCTTGCGCATTGGTTTTCGGTTGAGAGCCTAACTTAGATTAAGGATGAACCATCAGATTTTGTTCCATTAAGTAACCAAGTTTTGGGATCAGAATTGAGCTCCGGAGCTTACTTTTCAAATTAACCGTTAAAACTGCTTGCCTTAGCGAAAAAATATATTACACAGTAGCAGTATTGACGAACTTAAGACCATAAAAATTAAAATGCACTTTTCCAAACCATTCAATTGATAGAATCTCAATTATTGCTCTTTATATTGTTATCAAAATTATAATTAAACATTGTATTTTCTAGACAATTCTCGTGCCTGGTACTCATACAAGTTCAGTGATGGAAAAAAACAAACATATCGTTTTCCTGTGAAATATGTTATGATTTTAATGATGAAACAATATTTAAATATGAGGGTAATTAGCGAAAACCGATCAAAATGTGAAAGTTGATTGACGTATTTGATGCTTTATAATTTTTTTTGAGGAAGTTCGATAACGTCAATTTGCATTTCAAAAAGATGTGATTTTGCTGACTGAGGATTTCAATGAAATTTGTTGATTTAGAAAATGTGAAGTGTGAAATTTATAATGCGCTTGAATCTCATCAATTCATCGGATTTTGTGAATAATGACAAGCCAATTAGCATGAATGGACAAAAGCCATGTCCAAACGATACTTCCCAGAAATGATCATGGTTGTAATGAAATTGGCAAGAAAAAGCGCAGAATCGGCAACTCTGGAATTCAATTCTTCACCAAGCCAATTCTAAGAATAACGCGCAAAAAATCAGTATAAAATGTTAGATTGGCGCTATACGTGGTCGTTTTCCAAACTAAGCATTAAAATAATGCAAAAATTTTTGTTAGTTCATTTAATTGCCGTAAAGTTAGTTTGGCGCTATTTTTTCTCTATCATATACGTATTTTTACTATACAAATTAATATAATTTCAAATACAGGGTGTTTTTAAAACCTAATTTTGCTCTTTATTACACTTTTATACACTTTTGTGCACTTTTATGCGCTTTTATGCTCTTTTATGATCTTTTAAGGTAAGTTAATAAAACATCATTAAAGAGTATAACGCGCGCTTTATGCATGGTGTAACTCCTTATAATTTTACGTATGTGCATAGATAGCGGAAAAATCATAACGCGCTCTGTACGTAAATTATAAGGAATTATACCTTGCATATAGTAGTAGTAAAAGTGCTTTAAAGCGCATAAAAATGCATGATAGTGTATAAAAGAGGACTTAAGTGTAAGAAAATGTAAAAAAGGGTAAAGAAGAGCAAAAATCAGGAGCAACAAAGTGTGTAAAAGTGTAATAAAGAGCAAAGAGGGGTTTTAAAAACACACTGTATAATTCTATTTAAGAAGACTAAGGTCTAAATTATGACGAAATATTGTATGAAAGCCCTTTTAAAGTACTTCAATTGAAAAAAAACCTTAAGAAAACAAAAGAGGAAGTTGTTTATTAAAATGCGATAAAAAGAATTATGTTTTGACAAGTGCGTTAACAACACTAACAACTTCTGTTTACATTTGTTACATTCAATTAACTAAACATTGAACCAGCATATATTTAAAAAAAACTACATTTCACGTCTTATCACTTCTAAAAGGTTCATCACTAAAAAAATTGAATGTGAATGTCTCTTAATGTGGTTTTTTCAAAGAAATTTATCAAAAATACGTTTTTGGGATCATATTCAAAGTCTGTTCAGCTTATCACTGAGTAATGAGTTTTAGTAAGTACGAAATCCATTCTTTAATTTTTTAACCTCAAAATACATTTTAATTCAGCGGTTTTACTTTGATACTAACTATAACTGATAACAAAGAAGAGAAAGGGAGATTAACATGCGCTTTTACCATAATTTTTGAGCAGAAGTCTTCTAACTTTAATTCTTTTTATTGAATTGTTTACAAAGTATCTCCAAAAAACACTCTTAATACCATATCACGAATAAATTTATCTAGTCATTGAAACTTTTTATTAATATTTTGATTATTCTTTTTATTAAAAGTAATGTATTATTATTATTTACTTAAATTAATAAAAATGAGATTATCTTTCGTGTCATATAGTCAGCACTTGATCATCTTATATTTTGACTTTAGTCGAAATTTAACTTCAAAGGCATTTGCATGAAATTCACTTTCATTCCCGATAACACACACACAAAAGAGAAATAAAAAATCTTAGAAAATGAAACTTTTAATAATCGCTTGCTTTGTAATTGTCTGTATAATTGCTTATGCTCAAGGTGCGTGCATAGCAAAGGACATTATCGAGACTGGATTTTTCGAGAAACTTGGATGCACTCTAGAAAAGGCATACGATGATTCAGTTGATGCAATAAAAGATGGTTTCAACTATGTGAAAAACGGATTTAAGAGTGACGAGGAAAAACTCGTCGATGGAATTGTGTCTCTAATTCCAACCACAACGGAAAAGGCGTGGTATGAGAAAATATTTAAAAAGTAAAATGTCAGAATTTGGAAAACTTCAGTAGATTTAAGATTACTTTTATACAATTTAAGTTAATATAAAATGATGTTTTTTTTTACACAGACAAATATTATGTAGTTCAGTAGTTCAAGTAATTTAATCAGATTAAATTGAATTAAATGTGTTGTTTGTCACTCGTAAGTCTATAAAATGTAAAGCGTAAAATAAAAAAAAATGATTTTTGTCAAAACAAATTCAATTTGACTCGTTCAATTTTATTTACATGATAAGAGTCACATATAAACTGAAAAAAAATTAAGAGTTAAAAAACCGAGTTAGAAATTCCCACAAATGAATAAAAGTTTTAATGAAATTTAAAGCGTCACCTTACCATCATGCTTCATTTTCTACAATTTTTCATGGAAATGGATGGAATGGCTGAAAATCGATTTATCTCAAGAATTTACATCGATACGAAGATGGAATTTAATTTAAGGCGTCGCTTTTAAAATTCTCAGAACCCTTTTTTTACTTCACAGGAAATTTCAACAAGTTCATTTCAATTCGCAACGTAATTAAACGCAATTAAATTCAGAAAAAAAAATCGTCTCAGTACCTGATTTTCAAATGAGCAAATATAAAAGATTGATTATTGTATCAAATATCAAATTTGAATTGAAATTAAATAGTGTGACTAACATGAAACATCTAGAACTAACAAAATTAAGTCATTCTTGCATCACATTTGATTGAAATTGGAAATTAAATGACTATTTGATTAAATTGAGAGAAGATTTTTTTGATTTTTAAGCCTAATGTTGATTTTTATTTAACGAGCGACATCTGACGGGGATTTAATTAGGTCCTAAGAATCCTTCTTCATGTTTTTCTTGTCTAAAGAAGTTAAATTTTCTGTTTTCTTTTCATTCGGGGAATTCTCTGGATCACTAGATTTTAGTTTTGCTTTTTTGGTGGCTGGTTAACTGACTTTTGTGGCTTTGAATCAGTCTCAGCTTTCTCTTCTTCTTCTTCATCGTCATCATCATCATCATCTTCTTCATCATCATCATCATCATCATCTTCTTCTTCATCATCATCATCATCATCTTCTTCATCATCATCATCATCATCATCTTCTTCTTCTTCTTCTTCTAATTTTTCCTTATCATCATCACTTTTTTTACTTGAAACGGATTTTTTGCCTTTTTCTGTGAATTTCTCAGATGGATCGGTTTTGGGACTTACTTCATCTTGATCGTCATCAGACTCATCTTCGTCTAAATTTTCATCTTCATCTTCAATTTCTTTAATTTTTTTCAAATCTTTTTTGACCGAGGTTGTTTTTGGCTTATTTGGGGTATTTTCTTCTGATTCATCATCATTTTCTTCTCCATCTCGCTCATTTTCCTCAGCATCTTGATTCTCTTCAGCTTCTTCATCAATTTTTGTCATAGTGTTAGATTCAGCTTTATCGAGACTTTTTCCATCAATTAAATGTTCAACATTACTCGTTTTTGCTTTTAATTTTTTATCTCGATGTACGCCAAAGGTATCATTTACCAAGAAATTCAAATGTGAATCTGAATCGTTTTCTTCACTTTCATTCTCCTCATTGTCATCACCATCTTTATCAGATTTAATCTCAGGTTCTTTTAAATTTTTGCCTTTTTTGAAAAATGTTTTGAGTGGAGAAATTGGTGTTCCATCCGCGTTTTCTTTCAATTTAAGTCCTTCTTCATCCTTTTTCCCAACAGATCTCTTCACCTTCTTAACTTTTCTTGGTTTTTTTCTGGTTTTATCGTTTTCATCACCTTCTTCATCGATTTTCTTCAATGAAAATGGAATAATTTCCCCGGAATGTTCACCAGCGTATAGCGATTTATTTTGTCTTTCGTTTTCAGTTAACTCTGACGATTCTTCACTACTCTCAGATGCATCACCATGATACAAGGGATCATACTCCTGTGAACTTCCAGTCTCCTCAATGTCATCCATGAAATCTGTCGATTTAAAATGTGGCTTACATTGGACAAGACATAAAAGATGTATGATTTGAAATATTAAGTAAAATTTAAATAAATTCATTGTAATTTTTTGAATTGAAATTTAAAAGAAATTCGATAATGAAATGAATTGAAATCGATGAGTGTCTTATTTTATATAATGGACATCATTCGTCTCACTAAAATCAATTGAATTACATTTAAAATTGATTTTCACAGTTAAATTCTGAATCAATTTGAATCAGATTAATTTTTAACATAGTTAATGGAAACGCCTGGTTATTTTCTTTTAAAATTTTATTTTTCATAAAAACCTTAGCTTTTAATTACGTATTAATTAAATGTCACTGTCCAAAGTACTTATTTAAATATACACGTGTAATCAAAATAAAGTGTTCTATACATAGAATTTTATTTTGATTTCCTTATCACACCATTCTCGTGAACAGCCTTCAATTATGTTTTTTTTTTGATATTTTAATGTTATTATTACACTTCCTCCTTCGCATATGATTTTTACTGTTATTTAATTTGTGCTTATCAGATTGTAAAATTAAATTGAAAACAACAAAAAAAATGTGTAAATTAAATTAAATAAAAAAAATTAATTTGATCATGTTTTTGTCGTTTTTTGTTCATTATTAGCACGAACATCAATGTCAGGGAACTCGGAAATTTTTCCATCTCCAGCAAGTGGAACAACTGGTACAACTTTTGCATCTTCAGTTTCTTCTGATGATCTGTGTTCATCTTCAAACACTTCCTTATACTTATTTTTCGCTTTCCCGTACAATTTCTCAGTTCCTTCAACGGTTTTTTTGAATCCGACTTCTGTGGCTTCACGAGTTACATTGAAAGCATCTTTTACAAATGTAACAGTTTTATCTGCGGCAGATCCAAGCTTACATTTCGTCTTTTGCCAAAATCTATCAAAACCTTCGGCATTTTCATCGACTTGACAGTCAGATGATGGAGCTGCTTGGGTTACCGTGAAGACAGCAATTAATAAGAAAAAGAACAGTTTACTGTTCATTTTGTAAATTTTTATTTTAATTTAATTTAATTGAAGGACAAAAATTATTTTTTTTTAATATGACAACCAATTTACGACTGATTGTGCTGAATGATGGACATAAACTGTCGTTTAATTTGACTTCATTACACTACACTTAATTCAATATCAACACACAAAAAAATTCACAAATGAAATTGTTTATTTCGTAAAATCATTCATTCATTCATTGAAAAACATGATACAGTGTGTTCAATGCAATATCTTTGAATTTAAATAAAATTCAATGGTTTAACGATGAAATACAATCATTATTTGAAATGAATTCACTGTATCTACATATCTATGTGCGGTATTTCGCATACTACGTCAAAAAGTTGTCGAACTTGTTATTTTTATTTAAAAATAAAAATGTTAAATTGTTTGTAAATTGATTTTATACCTAGTTTTATACGGTCTTTTTATGTATTCGATAATGTACATGTAAGTCACATGTAAGTGGATTAGATTTGTATTGTAATTTTATTTAATCAACTTAATTTGAGTAAATTTGTAAATTGATGAGTAATTTCAGGTTTAAAGTCAATAAGAAGGAAATTAAATGGAGTTGCTAAGATATGACGAAGATGGGGGAAGTGTAAATGTCATCTTTGGATCAGTAGGCGATTTGGGAAGCAACTAAGAAGTAGAGATTTTATTTCCCTATGCTTTTTAACAAAAGTTTTCATTCTGGTCAGGGGCTCGTTCATACCATAATTGGTTGAGTGGGTCCCGATTGAGAGAAGTTCTCGATGTCTTGTGGCACATAGATTTGAATTCCAACATGTTTGTTGAACAAGATATGGGACTTCAATGACATCAGAAAGCAATTTGCATAAAAGCATGAAATCAGCAACCTTTCGTCTATCACATAAAGTTTCAAGAAGCATTAGAGCGTGTTCATATAAGGGAAGATTTACAAAATCATTTCATCCCAGACCTCTAAGAGCAAATCTCAAGAATCGTTTCTGAATTGATTCAATCTGGTGTATTTGAACGGCAGTAAAGGGATTCCAAGTAACACTTCCATACTGCAGGCCTGATCGAACAAGTTCGAAGTAGAGTGATCTTGACACATATAGATCGTCGAACTGCTTGGTGTTCCTTTTGCCAGAACTGTAGGAACAAGTAGAATCTCTAGCGTTAATTCAAAAATCCAATTCAAGATCCAATTAAATAAAAGTCCCTCTAGATTTCCCACTCACTGTATCAAACCATACCAAGTACAAATTTTCAGTTTATTTCAATTAGCAATATGTTGTAAGCATGTAAATTTATTATTATTTGTCACCACATACATCTAACTGTAACACTTGTTCATCTTCTCTTGTTCAAAATACATGCATGAATTCACAAAAACATGTTAAACAAAGAGATAATCTCACACTATACACACAGAGAAACACATTTACAAATCTTTGTATATGAAAGAAAAAATATCATGTATGATAATAAGAAATATAACAAAGTTAATGTAAATAATTACAAACAACACAGCACTTGATTAACTTGTCTATGTTTATTTTTGTATGAAATTCATTTTTCAACAGAAGTTTTTAGTACGTGTGACATTCATTTCAATGAAAAGTAAGATGTGTGTACTGCATGTAAGCTGTATGATGAATACCAATTATAATAAATAAATATAATAATAATAATAACAACCAGAAGAACGAGAGTGTTGATAATTGTCATATATTGTGCAAGAAGTGTGTTGTTATTTATAGGATTTACAATATGTTGACACTATGCCAATGTTAAACAATCAATATGAGTGTGTTTGTAATGTTTGTGTTAAAAGAAACAAGTTTCAAGGCCAATCATTGTTGTAATTGACCGGTAATTTCCGAGAATATTGAGATGAATCATCAGATGTTTTTAATGTGATTTGACGTGATATGGACAAAAAAAATTACTGAGAGTATTAATCGGATATGCAAGTGCATTAAACAAAAATATGACTGCACTGTAAATTGAAAACGTTCCTCAAATCAAAATTCAGTGCTGCTCGTAGACTACACGGAAGGTCATGGCCAATATTGTTGAAATATTTTTTTGAAAATTGCTAGATATGCGTTAAAAATAAACTGTATTTATTTGATCAGAGTAAAGCAGGTTTTTAAACTTCAAACAAGCGTTGGAAAAGTGAACTAAAAAGTATAAAACAAGGCAGTATATGAACTTATGTTTATAGCATACTATGGGTCTCAGAAGAACCATTTGGTCGCTTAACTCTAAGTTGAAAATTATTGACGGCCCTGGATGATGATGATGATTAAGTACATGTATACCTCATCCACTTAGTGTTCGGCTGTCTTGTGACTTACCCAAGATTATATTCACTTTTCACAATTGAAATTCCCTTCAAGAAGTTGTAAATTTCATGCAATCGGCATTCAAATAAACTGATGGATTTATTTGTCCGTTGAAACAACCAAAATACCTTCTTCTTCTATTTTCTAATCCTCTACAAAAGCACAGTATATGTTCTGCAGTTCTTCTTCCTCTTCACAAATTCTGCACAAGTCTGTATTGCTAAGATGCATGTTTTTCAAGTGTTTGAGCACTCTGGGATGTCCTGTTAGGGATGCAACCTGTACTCTCACCTGATCCACACTCATTTCCAGCAACTCTCTTGTGCGTGTAACTGACCTTTTAGGTATAAAGTTTTTAACGTGTTGTGAAAGATATCTGCTTTGATCTTCCCAATACAAAGTTGTTGGTCAATAAACCATTCAAATATGGCAGATTTAGCCGTTGTAAGTGCAATACCTAAGCAAGGTTCTTCTCTTGCAAATGTAGATACTGATCCTTCTCTAGCTAACCCATCAGCGACTTCATTACCATCAATATTACTCTGTCTTGGTGACGAGATAAATTTTAATATGTTGTTTTTAGTGACTTGATATACTTTTTCCAAACATTCGGCCCTGGAATTCTGTATGATTTTCTTTAAAATTTACGCTAAACTCAACTTTTAAAAGACGATTAACTGCGGCCTTTCTGGAATCTGCCAAATTGTCCGTATGGCCAATGCGCTACTGGTCGGTAAAAGCCTAATACTGTAATAAACTGACTTGTAATAGAGAACAATCTAGAACTCCATAAATATCTAGCTTTGAATTGCAATTGATGCAAACTTAACAAGTTATTGACGTGAATTCTAATCTATTCTAATAAAATATGTAATAATAAAATTAAATATGCAAAAAAATATTTATAAAAAGCGCTTCTAAGAAAATTATCGATATCAGTATTAATTTCGACTTGTCTTGATTCCAATCAATTTTAATCTTTAAATTTAAACAATGAAAATTCTATCAATCATCTTAATTTTTACAACCATCGGCTCAGTTTTACTTGCACCGGCTCCTGATCCTCATCCAAAGCCAGCCCCTATATTTGACTTTTCAATTTCAGATTCATTCTCAAACTCGGATGAAAATATAGGAATTGTACGGCAAGTCTCCCGAGGCATAATCTATGGAGGTTATCCTGCTTATATAAGAATTGGAGGATGATTTGAAAGTTAAATTCAAATATTAATCATAAGGTGAATAATTTTAATGTCTGCAATGAAATAACACTCTAAAACCTTATGTTTTTAGCTCTTATTATTTTCATCTTTAAATAGAATTTAATTGTTTATAATTGAAGTTCTTTGAACTGTTAATAGATCTGCTAAATAATAATAAAAATAAAATACGTCATCACAGAAACGACCAGTTAAATCTAGTTATTAAGGTATGACACATAATTTTTACTAAAAAAATTTATACATGACTTGCGATGAAACAAACATCCAAAGGAGAATCATCTGAAAGAAACACGTAACAAAGAAGATAAACCAGTATTGTGTATTTTAAAAGGGAAATAAAGAAGATATAAGAAGTAAACAAAAATTGTTATTATTTTTATTTTGAAATCGGCATTCGTGAAATAAACTTGATTAAAAGTAAATACACTTAAATTAAATTTAAAATACAATATGAATAGAATTTTAGTAATTAGTGTGATAATTTCAATGATTTTTGTTCTTATCAATGGCAGTCCTGTAGCAAAACCAAAGGCAATTCCTGATCCACAACCTGAAGCTGATGCATCGTATTCCGGTGAAAGATTTGGCGGATTCGGAGGCTATGGACGTTATTCCGGGTCTGGTGAAAGGTATGGGGGCTACGGAGGGTATGGTGGCTATGGAAGACCTGGTGGTTATGGAGGTAAAATCTCAATTTAATCTTAATTGAATTTAAATGAGTATAATTTGTTCAAATTTCAACAGGATATGGTGGTTACGGTGGATACCCCGGATATTTTGGTAGAAGATAAAATAAAAGGACAAAATTCAACAAGTTACATATCATTTTAATATTCATTCATTTGTTGCTCTTCAATCCGATTAATTTAATAAAATATCTCAATGAATAAGTTTTTGATTGTAATTTTATCAGACATTTTCATCTTTATCGTTAGTTTAATAGCAGAAATAACATTTTATTTTCTTTTATTCTGATATGTATATTACAAAAAAAGCAAAAAAAAAAAAATACAAAATATAATACAAATACCAAAAAAATTGTTATCATGATATCCCAATATATTCAAATTCAAAAATGTAAACGCAAAACAAATTGTAATTATACATGATAAATATTTATGGTAATTTATACAAAAATCATGACTCCCTCAATGTTATTGTTCCAATTATTTGCGTGTTACTTATGTGGTTATTTTGAACAATGCTTTGCATAAGAGTTTGCGTATTTTGGAATTGAATTTGAATATTAAAAAACCGAATTCCACTTCATTTGTTCTGGTGATAGTGTGAAATTGAATGTAAAAAAATATATTTGTACAAAATACTTGAATTAAATTGTGGTGAAATTCAACGGTCAAAATTATTTTCATATGTATTTAGTACAAATGAAAATGGGATTCCCGGAATTTCAAGTGAATTTTTGGTATTTTTTTTTTTTCAAATAAGACTAAAATCTGGGTTAGATTTAAGCTGCAAGATACATATTTTATACATTTAAAATAATTTGAACTTTAAATTAAGTTCAGAACTAAAACTTTATTGTTTCAGTTTATTTTGATGATAAAATAAAATAACCCACTTTAACTTTGAAAAAAATAAACAAACACAAAATAAAAACAAATATTAAACAAAAACTACTTCCATCATTCGGATGAAAGCAAATGTTATTTATTTTTTAAGGGTTACCAACGATCTTATCAAGACATGACTGAAAAATTTTCGATAAAGAAGTTGTTACAACGATCATGGATTTTTCCATTTTGTGTTACTAAATATCGTTGGTAGCTGTTTTTGAAAGGAGACTAGAACAACCATGAAAAAATTATTCAATATCGCAGGAGTCAAACCTATGATTTTTTCATTTGCAGCTACCAAAAATCGTTGGTAGCCGTTTTCATCGCAATCATGTTGATCTTTAGACTTTTTTGAAAGAATACCAGAGCTACCATGAAAAAATTATTCAATATTGCAGGGGTCGAACCTAGGATTTTTTCGTTTGAAGCTACCAAAAATCGTTGGTAGCCGTTTTCATGGCAATCATGTGGATCTTTAGACTTTTTTGAAAGAATACCAGAGCTACCATGAAAAAATTATTCAATATTGCAGGGGTCGAACCTAGGATTTTTTCATTTGGAGCTACCAAAAATCGTTGGTAGCCGTTTTCATGGCAATCATGTCGATCTTTAGACTTTTTTGAAAGGAGACCAGAGCTACCATGAAAAAATTATTAAAAATCGCAAGAGTCAAACCTAGGATTTTTCATTTGCAGCTACCAAAAATCATTGGTAGCCGTTTTCATGTGATTTAGAATATTTCAATGCAGTTAAGGCCGTTGATACTGCCGTCTTAACCTCACTTGATATTTTTCCTATTTCACCTCAAAATTTTAGATACTTTTTTCATATAAACAAAACACGTACATTTTAAAAAAAATATGGAAAATGCATGTTCATTTACTACAAATAAACAGACGATGATAAAGTTTTTTTAAATTAAGTATGCACGATGCAACACACACCTTCACTATTCTAGACCGAAAAGCTTGACCCAATATACAACAAACTACAAATAGATGTGATATGATAAAAGTTAGTTGAAAGTTTAATGAATACAGATTAAAATCTATTGTATAAAATAATGTTATTTTAACATTATACTACTTCAATGCACTTCTAGCTACCAGTACTGTCTTTATGCGAATACTAAAAATAATAACGAAACATTGTGAGGATTTCTGGTTTTAATTTAAAAATATATAACAGAGTATCAAGAGAAACTTTTATTAATGCACTGAGCTTTAAATTAAATTAAATGTTATAATTGTGTATATTGTTGAAATGTTGAAGTTCAATAAAGTGAAGTTTTCCATGTTGCATGTGAAAGAAAAACAACAAGGCAAAAAATGAATTTTCAAAGTAAATTTTTGAAATCAGCTTATGATAGTGATTGATAGGGAATTTTTTTTACGTGAATCATCGTTACTTGTCAGTTGCATACTTTTTTCAAAGAAATCCTTTTATTCACTGATTCATGAAATTGATTCCCTTTACTTTTAAGAAAGTCATGATATGACGTTTTATATTTCATATGAGATGCGTAGGATACCCATCAAAGGGTGGATAAGTGCCTAGACATCGGCAGAATATTCACTTAAAAAGAAAATGAGGTGAAAAAAATACCAAGAAACCCCAATCAAACGATGTACGACTCAAATCCTTAACCCACCCATTTCGTGGCATTTAATTAACAGAAAAACCATCTTAAGAAAATAAAACGTAGGTAGGCACATCATCACGCATGTATCTGACGAATGATAAACAGAATAAATTAATGAAAACAAATCAAGAAAACATGAAGTAAAATTTGTGTAACGTACAAAGATAACCGAAAAAACATCGAAGGAAGAAATTTCATTTCAAAGATCGATTAATTCAACAGTTGATTGTTTTCGGATAAATTATAGAAAGTATTTAATTAATGTGATTGATTTATTTTATTTTTCTTTTGCTTCATATGATTCCAAGGCAAGTGTTTATTCAGCATTAAGCTTGATTGAATTCATTGAAACAATATTGAATCAAATGTTTTTCTTTCATTTGTTTTACTTGAGTATGACGTTGTTAGAAGTGGGATTTTAAAATAATTAATACAATTAATTTGATATTTAATTCATGTAATTTTTTTTTATTTTTTTTAACCATATCCCTTTTTTATATATTCGGAAGTCTTTTAAGTTCTCCATTTATAAAAATAATTTAAAAACATTTTAAGCCAATTAATAAGGTTTGTATAAAAATTGAGCAGTTTTTGAGCAATTAATGTAATAAAATGATCTCCTTGATGATGATTGGGACACTTTTTAATCACGACCCCATCCCCATGAAGTAGAATGACCATATCCGTGATTGTGACCGTGATGATGCTCTCCATGATCTCCATGTTCGCCATGGTGTTCATGTGAGTGAGTCAAATGATGGATGTGGTGTTCCAAGGATTCGAGTTCTTCAGTTGAGAGTTCTTCCAATGAAAGACTTTCAAGAACTAAGAAATTGAAATTATTAGAGGAGTACTTTTCAATTTTGGATCATAACTTACTTTCTTCAGTTTCCTCGTGATGATGTCCATGATGGTGGTTTTCTCCATGATGATGATGCTCGTGTTCGTGATCGTGATGATTGTAATACCAGCTTGGGTCTGCAGAAGCTTCTGGTGCTGGAACTGGATCTGGGTTGGGACTAGCAGCTGGAAGTGCTGATACAAATTGGCATACAGCCACAACTAAAATGATGAAAGCTCCAACGAATTTCATTTTTACTTATTTAATGTGTTTTATTTTAGACAAAAGACTAACTTTAGCTTGAAATCTTAAGATTCTAGTAAGAACTTCTTATTGTCTTGATCGAAATCAGCTGAATGATATTTTCACTGAGATTTGTTCTACTTTATATATGAATTTCATTTCAACATAATTCACTTGAAAATATTCTGTTAATAAGAAAAATTAAACTGCCAATCTTGACAATTGACGAGGGTAATTATTTCCAACTACTGATACAAACGTTCAACTTTCATTTTTATTATGATTCAATGAAACAATTAAAATATCAGCATTTCATATCACAAATAAAATAATAATAATAGGTCACAGATAATTTCATAATTTTCAATTCGCATATTTTAATTAAATTTCGAAAACCAAAACAACATGCTATTGATGCAAATGAGCTTAGATCCCATTACGTTTAATTGGGAAAATTTATTCACATCACGCATCGAATCTCATCAAATAAATTTATATCAAAAATACAGAGATTTATACCATCAAATTTTAAAATTACACATGCATGAAAATGTACAATACCGAGGTGCATTTGCTCAAATTATAATAATAAAAAAAAAACTCCCTTTGCTATCATCGCTTACAATCATTGCATATAAAATTTTTGTTGAATATTCATCAATGTTATCATCAAAATAGTTTTTTTTTTCACTATTGTTTGTTTTATTTTTTTTGGAGGAGGCAGGGGGTGAATATTCATGAAACTGTGATAAATTTTTTTCATAGAATTGATATACTCAAATCACTGTTCATGTCTTTTTTTGTTGAGGTATCAGTGAAAAAAAAACTTGAAAATTTATGAACCTATTAAAATAATGCATTGTATTTTATGCTAAATTCAAAAATGCATACAAAACCCAATCATATGAAATTAATTGTGAACTAGATAGGAGATTTATGTTTTGAGGGTTGATTGTTTGCATTTTATGCTCATGTTAATTCAAAAAAAAAAAAAACATATCAAATTTTTTTTTGATAAAGTAAAACAAAGTAGTTGAAAAATATTGTCTGGATTGATGAATTGAGATTGTTTTGAGTTCTCATGGGAAGATTTTTACTTAAATTTTATTAAACTTCGACTTTGTGTTAGTGAGGAGAATATTTTATCATCAACAAAAATGAAATAGGTTACCAAAAAAAATTAAAATTTGTTGAGAGTACTGAGAACATAAAACAACTTGTTGTATTTTTCCATTTATTTTGAAAATGCCCATCAGCAAATCAATTTCAATTCAATGCTACTAATTAAATTTATATGAAAAAAAATTGGACGGTTGTTGAACGATTAAAATAAGCGCATTTTGATTTTAAAAACTTGATTCATATGGTAACAGTTAAATTTGGATTCGGTACCATCGTACAACTAGAACAGAAAAAAAGTACCTGAGATTAATTACGATGTATTATGATCATCATTCAATGAACGATAACACACTCTAATTAAATCTTTTATTATAACAGTTAATATGTTGTAACCTTTCATATTTCTTCGTAATTCTGTAGGTAACGCCCATATCTCTGTTGTCGTTCAAAATAGACCCCTAGTTTCTTCTGCAAATATTCATCATTTTTGACCCTGATGGTCCCACACTCAAAAAAAATTGGGGTCCCCATACAAAAAATGGAAGTTCATTTTTAGCCGTAATTCAAAATAAAACTGAATTTTTCTCGATCTCGATTGTCATCTGGCATGTCTAAAATATATCGCCAACTTATCGATTGTTTACTTTTGCATTGAAATGTGTTTTAATAAGTGATCCAGACGAAATTCCAAGACTCGCACATTTTTGTGGACTTATGTTATTTTTGGGAACGAAAAAGTATTCCGATGATTATGAATATACAAGTTTTTTAGCAGCAACATATGCTTACATGACAAGATATTATTTTTTTGAAGTTGTACCAGATAAATTGAGTGATGCATTAGATCCATTTGCACACTCTTTCTTAGATCCACTTTTTACTGCAGCAGCAACAGATCGAGAAATTAATGCATTTGATTCGGAACATATAAATAAGCACTAGAATTCGAAATAATAATAAAGATATAAATTAAAAAAAACTTTAATGAGGATCCTATTACATCTCATATCGTGACAATTTTACAAAAAGACGGGTCTTTTCATCGGGGACATGGCTGATTGTTAAAAGAATTGATTGTTTTGCTCAACAAGACATTGGAGAGTCAATTAAATTGATGTATGATCCGAGTGACTATAGATGATCATGAAATCAAATAAAAATGTTTTTTTTTGTATTAAATAATTTTTTTTGTAATTATATGAAAGTAATTAGATTATGAGACTGGTCAATTATGAGACAGGTAAGTTTCAGACAGGCATGTATGGGAAAATGGTGAAACAGGTAAAAAACGGGCACTTAAGGGACAGGTGAGAAAAATAATGGCACAGGTAAATAAAACAAATTTAATTAAGATTTATCATTTTATTCAAAATTGAGAGTATTTACTTCTATAATATTCTTCTTTTGAGTCCTCGCGAGGGCGTTTGCGCGAGGAATTACGGAACTCCATTTTTTGGGGTTCTTTGAGCGACGGGTCTTCAAAGTCGTGGAGGACTATATCCTCAAAAAAGAGACTTTTTACAAATGCTGCTAAAAGACAAATGTCAATTATAGGTCTACATTACTCAATTTTTACTCCTGAACTAAGAAAAATAACAAACACAAGTGTATTTGTCAGAAAAGTTAAAAAGTTTCTACTTAATCCAGACAACTTGCCTAGACTTTCTGAATCTGGGAACATTACTAGCCTTTTTTCATATACCAATTTTTGGCTTGGTCATTCAAATTCTCTAAGAGACTTTTATCAATAGGATGATCACAAAACATTTAAATTGTGTTAATACCAAATGAAATAAATAAATGATAATGAAATTCAATACACTCAAAAATTGCATGAAAAAGCTATAAACGGATCTTTGGAACTATGAATAGCAACTTCAAAGTAGTGACAGATTCATCATGTACGATGGACATTAACCACTTTGCTATGACAAACAAAGTGTTCTCAATAGTAGTGACAGACATCAAAATCACTTCAAAAACGCATTTATGTTTTAAACGAATATGAAATACATAGCAACAATGAAACGATTTTCGAAAAAAGAATATAAATTTATATAAAAACAATTAAAAAACGCTTTTGGTGGAAAAAAAATCCACAACAAAAAAGTTTATACCAAAATTTGAATCAAACAACCATGATCAAGAACATAAACACATTATTTTTTTTAATATTCAGTACTTTATGAAGTTTTGTGTGAATATAATCAAAATACAAGCCAAATAAATAAAAATAAATGAAAAAAGTCATTATAAACTATTTATGGCTGTTACTCACTTGTTTCTTCAATATAAATGCAGACATTATTCGTGGAAATTGCCCCAATGTTAAAGGTCATAAATTTAACTGTACATTAATACAGAAATCTTTTGGGACATTTCAGCTGGGAACAAATTTGCGTCCTTATGCCTTTTTACCCTCGGAATTTTCAAAAAATATTTCAAATATATTTGGATTTAATATCAATTCAAATCAAATTGGACTATTTGAGGCATACATGAATTGTGAAAATGGCTTTGATTGGATTCAATTTTGGTGTAGTCTTGTACCGTAAGTCTTAGTGTGCTATTTGAAATTGGGATTAGTTAAATGATTGATATTTCTTACAGACATGGGCCAGTATTTCAAATAATGTTACAATCAAATGAAGAAATCACAATTGAAGAAGTTTACAGTACTCGAGAAAAAAATCAATATTGCCCGGATTGGCAAAAATACAAAAATTTCAATTATGTTACTTTTCTTGAGCCAAAGAAATATTTTGCATTGTGGGGATGTCTTCAAATAAATAATTCATATCATGATAGAGGGCTGTGGCTCTTAGGCATGCAAAACAATTGGTGGATTATAAATATTGAAGAAATTGTGGATGAAGCTTTGAAATCCTTAAATTTAGATAAGATAAAAAATTTGAAAGAAAAACTACTCATCAAGGAAAACAAATTTCAGCGTCGTCGTATTAAAGAACAACAAAATGATGGACGGTGTCAACTTGATACACATTTATATGCCTGTAGTCATCCAAAATACAGTGAAATTGACTTAAGATTCATTATTTTAATTGTCATGTTTACAATTTCAATTTCAGTTGCAATTTTATTGTTTATCTGTAACGAGAATTACAATCAACAAAGATCTACGGTGTAGGGGAAAAAAATTAATAATCAAGATAAAATTTATTATCAAATTGATAACAATCACGTTTCATTCCTTCGAATTTACACTCATTCAAAATTCACTCATATCAAAACAATGATAAGCAATTTCATAACTATTTCACATTCGTATACCAATCCAATGTAAAGAAATATTAATTTAATTTAAAATTTTCATCAGTTCTTAATTAGACGATACACTGCAAATACCACGCATTCATTATAATTGTTAATTTCACTAGTATTCACCACGAGACAATTCAATTTTATTTTTAAGTCAACCGATCAAACCGTTTCTGTGCCAGATTTTTTTTTTAATTTAAATTGAGAATATTGTACGTCAGTGACAAGGATTGAATATCTCTTGCTATTATTAAAAAATTTGAGACACAAAAATATTTTAGTTTTTCATTAGACGCCACTCTTACAACACAGCACTCACTTAAAGAAAAAATAAAAATATATAACATTGAAAATAGTTTTTAGTGGTCATCGTCTCGCTAGTACTTGAGTGAAAAAGTGAATATAACAGTCATAAATTCAATATTATTTCCCTTTCACGCGTACACTTAAAGCAAAGCAACAGTTGATTGATTGATAAATAAAATATAAAAAATAATTAGTGTGTCACTTAATGACATTCAATTACCTCTACAACATAAAACGAATGTTATTAGTTCAAGTCTCATCAAGTTTAATTTAGTATCAGTATTAAATATTTATTGCCAACGTTAAATTGCTTTATTAAATAGTAGTAAACAGGAATAAAAAAAGTAAAATGAGTGGAAATGATAAAATATCCCGTAAGATTTATTTGTTACGACACGCAGAACGTGTGGATTTTATTATGCCTCAATG